>QEPE01000015.1:0-40080 GCA_003945565.1 Tolypocladium inflatum | reverse complement strand
CCAACAGGGATGCACGGAGAGCCTCTTCCTTTCTTAAATACCGGAACGTCGCGGCCCTGTCCCATCGGTCCCTTGAACTAATCCGTTGCGGGGCGCACTGCATGCGTTATCGCACAGTTCAAGGTAGGCCTTCTGCAGATTGTTTTGAGGGTGAGAGACGAACGAGAAGCCTTTTTAGTCGTTCGATATATCGACTTTAATGCGAGATAAGTCAATGGCCGGGTCCCACCCAAACATCAACTCACTGCGGAGGACTTCTGCCTCTTTGATAATGTGCTAAGGCAAGAGCCGGAATTGACCCTCATGATATAACCTTAACCCTAACCGTACCTGAAAATATCAAGCGATGGCCCTCCGAATGACAGGCCGCACTCATCATGCCAATGCCCCTCTGGCTTTGGTACTTCCTGGACATGATTTCGGGCTCGAGCGCCCCCGGGTTGGTTTGAGCAGCGACGGATCATATGCCAAGAAGGCAGCGCCTCGCCGCGCCTTTAAACCCGATGCACAGCATGAGGGGATAGATGTTGATGATGAAAAGCCGCACGGCTGCCACAGCAACACGCTTCATGCTGGCACTTCCTACAAACCCGAATACTTGATTCTGCGGGAGGACCTCGACCGGGCGGTCGCTGCACTCAGAGCTCCAGATGATCAAGAGCCCCCAGCCAGATCTCCGGATCCTCCTCCCCCTGATCATCCTCCTCGTCTCCTGAGACGCTATTTCCGACCTCGCCGTACAGCTTATCCAGCTTATCCAGCTTGCCCCGGATGAGCCGCAACTTATCTACTTCGTCATGTAGGCGTTGGTCGCACGCCTTCGGGTGCCCTGTAATATAAACGCATTAGTGATGCTGTTCTGACAACCACGAACCTGTTTAGGATGATCATGACTGTCGAATCAGGGTTGCACTATGGCCTGGTGCTCTGATGGAAGACGCACTATGGCACATGGCTTGTGCTAATCGCAAGGCGAAGCGCAAGACACAAGCCTGGATCTTCAACTTCTGTCCTGCTAGGGCCACCTCAAAAGCCTTCCGTCATCCAGGAAAGAAAATTTGCCTTGACAAAAAGTTTGCTCAGCGCGTTTTTGAGCCGATCGTCGTGAAGATCATTCTCTCGGGCTTTAAAGCAAAGAAACAGAAGGTTGCGAGTCAAAGGAGCTGGAGAGCCGATGCTATCATCAGACATCGTGTTAACTGCGAAAGCCTCTTCGTCGGTAATGCTTTGCAGTAAAGGGCACGACGACAGAAGAATTCCAACGGTGAGTCACACGAAAGGGAGAAACGACGTTGGGGAAGTGGCTTTGCTGCCTGAAGGCGGACGATCTTTGTTGGTAAATGCTTGAACCTAAGGGGGAAGATTCTGATCATCGTGAGGAGCTAGTACGGGGTCAGACAGAGCTCCGCGTAACTCCACACCCATTTCGCAATCATCCAGGATCAGCTGTTTGGACATCGCCTGAGTCGCCTGTCTATCCCGTTTAACTTCTTGTAGCTAGCGGTATAAATGCCCAAAAAATGCCGGGTCCCTGCCTGCGTGATTTGACCGGAGTGTGATATCAGCCGGTTCGGAATCCCAGCGGCCGCGACCAACGTTTAAGTTTCGCCCAAGTCCGGCTTTTCCTTCGTAAACCTGGGCGACACAGTTTACTTTTACGGCTATAACAGCTGTGCTGGGTGAGGCTAGAATCGGTGGTACGACTCCCATGCGCTCCAGCCAAACTGCCGGTTCTGGCTTACTGCCTAGTAGTCCACGCTGCAATCCGTACAAACAGCCGGGGTTTGGCTTATTGCCAACTGCACCCCTGCTACTATCCATACAAAGAGCTGGTTCTGGCTTATTGCCCAATGGTCCACCTTGCCATCCTTACAAAGAGCTAGTTCTGGCTTGTTGCCCAATGCACCGCTACTGTCCAGACAAACAGCGATTTCTGGCCGACTACCAAATAAGTGCAGATCCAGCGTGGAGCTTCGTTGACTGTGAAGGAGAAAGGGAGGGTTTTGGAGGCGACGGAATAATGACTGGTCCACACGCAAAGGCCAAGGCGTCGGCGGCTTTGCTCTGCGAGAGTGGCCGGTGCTACATAACATTAAACAGCCGGAGTCATAGCCGGCCTCAACAGCGAGACAGCCAAGTCTGGCGTTTAGACAACCGGCCTGCCCGCGTGAGTCCCCAGGCGTAGTCCTCGTTGGCTCCGGTGCACACAAATGTGTGTACACGGCTTACTTGCCCGCAGCTTGCGAAGCGGCGAACAGGCCGTCGACAACCGCATATCGTGTCCCCAACCCCAACTCCAGCTGTCGCTTCGCAACTGTCGAGGTGAGCAATGCTACCCACTTTCTCCTACCGTACGCGCCAAACTCTCCATGGATCTTACAACCTCCGGCACAATCAAGACGGGCAGAGCTCCCGTGGCTATCATGATCCCCGACCCAGTATCTGATGATGGCGCTGCGTCGTATTCTTTGCTCAATGCTGTCGCAAATGAATATTTGTTTCCAGAGGACGTTATGTATTAATGGCTCTATCGATACACATGGCATGCCTCCAGGGTCGCAGGCTCATCCACCCGAGCTATCTCCAACACAGACACGGAATTTGCCAGATGAGAAGACACGAGTGCCGCCGCCTTCAAGACAATGCAAGACATGCATACAGGCGACAGTCAGAGACGGCCCACGCACCCGGGCAGAAGCCAGAGGGCAGTCCAGCAAACGGAAGCCGGCCACAACAAGCCAAGGCGAGCCGGCCACACGGGCCGAAGGCAAAGCACGCGCTCGAGCGGCAACCAAACAGAATGGGATGCTCGTCGCAAGCAGCCAAGAGAGACCAGGCCAGCCGGATCACACTGAAGATGTGTTCCGGGTGAAGCGCATACTTGGTCGGCACTGCCACCTTATCTTCCTCTGGTGGGATGATGGTACTACTGGGTTAGTTAGAAAGAGGGATGTACTAGACAAAGACATGCTTAACGAGTTTGAGGAAGGGTATGAGGGCTTGGACGCAGATGTGGACATTCTAGAATCGCGGGGAAAGGGGGCAATCGCCAATGTAAAGTTCATTGGCGAGGACTCTTGCGGCATCAGGATGTCTGGGTTGGTGAGGGCCTGACCGCGAAGAAGCGGCGAACCAAAGAGATCCCATCATACTGGAAGGAGCCTAAATCGGATTAATTGCTCACATACCTGACTTGCATTGTCACATTCACAGCGCAACCACCGCGCAACGCCACATCACATTGATGACTCGCTCCTCGTTGCATTGATGACTCGAGACTCAATTGAAGCTAAATAGCCTCAATCGCGAAGTCTAACGCCTCCGACGCCGCCTCCAACAACGCCTCCAACACGCAGCCAACGCTGCATAGGCATTACAGTCCACAACGGCACAAGATAAAAGGAATCCCTTTTCCACTCTCTTTTAGTTAGCAATACAAAAGTCTTTACATGTCAATTGCTTCACTTCTCGTTTGATATGCATTGCAACGTGGAAAGTCCGTGAACCCAAGTGAAGTGTCGTAGAGCAAGGCAGGGCTGGGAGCCGACGTCAGGAGATGGAGCAGGAGACGTGCCAGCATCACAACATCTGTCTCCGCCTGTAACGATTGAACGGCCAAATGAACATCACGCATGGGTTTGGGGAACAGCGCGCATGACAATGCGTTGCACAGGAGGGACGAAACGCATCCCACGAAGAGGCTTGCTGGTGCTGCGCATGTTTCTATCGCTGGCCAACCACACTCCGTGCGCCAAATTGAGGAACGGGGACAAATGACAGAGCGCTTGTAGCGACCGACTTGCCCCGCCACGTGCAGTCGGCACTCGTTAGGAGCTGATGTTGATGTTGCGTGCGTTTCCAAGGGTCCTCACTCCCCGCAGCCTCCTCAACGCGTGCGGTTTGCGCAACGACGTTGGCGACACGTCAAGACGACTCGAGGTATGCACCCTGTTAGCGAACATCCGAGTCGCGTCAAGGTCCCAGGTGCAGTTGCATGGAAGCGTTACACGGGCATCGATCGATGAACCATACCCCTGCCCCTCCCACCACGTCGTCGAGTTCTTTGCCGCGCACGTTGTGCGCGGGTAAGCGCTGCAAGATGGAATCTCGTCCCACATACCTGCCGAACGACCATCTGGTAATACTAGTGGTGCCGCAAAGGTTGACGGGAGGCTGGCGGGTTTAAACTGCCCACTCAACTCCGTCACCTTGCGGAATGCATGGTGGTCCAGCATGCAACAGGTACGAAGCGCATCCAATAGGGTATTATTATACAGGTCCGGAGGCGCGACACGATAGCAGCCAGTCTCTGACCGCTGCCAGCCCGCCGAAGCCAAGGCAGGTGGGCCCGAGGACGCTGCGATGGGCCAATCATGTCGGGTCGCCGCCTCGAGGTCGCGACTTGCTTCCACTCTACGCGGTCTAGACGAGGCTCTAGCGCGACGACGATGCTTCTCCCTCTCGATCATCCACCATGGACCTCGTCATCTGCAAATGCGCCCAGTGCGATGCCGAGCTGGGCACCGTCGCCAATCTCTGGACACGGATTGGAATAAAGCATCTCACTTCTGTGACCCACGAGCCGTTCCTCATATCGACCTCTGGTACAGTACGAATCGGCGACGCAGATACCTTGGTTGCCGGCTGGTGAGCATCACCGTGTCTATCCACATCCACAGCGACCTGGCTAATAACTCTCTCTGTAGCAAACTGCAAGACGCAATATGCGCCAAGTGCGAAACCATCGTTGGGCAAAAGTGCTTGCATACGCCCATCAACCACGTCCTGCATAGGTGAGACCCTTGGCCAAGATGTCGTCTGGTTTGCCTTCTAACACGTGCGTGAATCGTCCAGCGGCCAGATCATATTCCGAACCACATCTATCGTCCTGAAGTACGCCACAGACCTGCGACGCAAGCCAAAACCCAAGATACAGCGAATCCTCAAGCTAAAGAACGATCCCCCGTCGACAAATGGCCACGGCAGCACACCGCCAGCGCAGGCGACGCCGCCCTTCAAGAGCTTCAATCCCGACGCAGGCATACCTCATGCCCTCGATCTCATGCAGCAAGTCATTAACCGCATAGGCGCCATGGGGATGCAGGTCGTCACCAACTTCGAGACGGCCATGGCCAGGGTGGAGCGGAAGATGCAGCAGATGAACGACTCCATCGACGGCGTCCGAAGGGACGGCAACAGCCAGCGCGACGGCCTCAGGTCCCTAAGATCAAAAGTCTCGGGGTTCAAGCGGGACTGCCAGAACAACAGCTCGGTCCTCTCGAGGCTGGACCAGCAGTTCCAAACTACGGATAGGGTCGTAACGGAGCTGCGACAGGCCCTCGCCACGTCCAGGTCGGACGTGGACAGCTTGCGCGAGCAGCTTTCTTCAACGCAGCAGGAGCTTCAGGAAGCCAAGGGTGAATCAGACTGCCTCAAGGGCGACGTGAACGACACCAAGCATGAGGTGCGGGAATTGAAGGACGAGGTGGACCGCCTCAGGAGCGAGGTCGATGAACCAAAGCAGGCTGCCCGCGAAGGCTTAGCAATGTCGAAAGAGTACGCTTCAGAGGTCTCGTCGCTCAGGCGAGAGATTACGCAGCTCCGGGGAGAGATGGCCAAGGACCGAGCTCATCCCCCGACCCCGTCTGAATCGTCTTCGTTCTCCTCTCACGAGCTGGACATTCTCACCAGCAGCATATCCAAGATTGGGAAGGACGCCAGCCAAATCGAATCGGTGCAGATGCAGGTTGATCTCTTGAGGCACTGTATCCGGCGTCTCGAGGCTCATATCCGCTTAACCTTACCCGCGACTCCAAACCAAGAGCGCTCAACAAGGAGTGCCGACGTGAGTCCTGAGCAAGGCGACGAGAACGTCCAGCCGTTAGCTAAAGGCATTAAACGACAGCGGCGCCCCTCGGCGGGCGTAGACGACACTCGGAGCTTCGACACGCCTCCCAAGCAGATAGCACCGTCGCCTTCCTGCCCCAGCAGCCGGCGCTCGTTACCCGCGAAGCAACTGGGGGCGAGGCGATCGGGGGCGACCGCTGGTGTTAATGGCACGAGAAAGTGAGGCAGCTGGAAGGTGAGAGTCCGGCTGCGGCTGTCATCACTGGTTATCAGAGCTGAGGTGTCGACGGCGACTCTCCTTCTTCAGCCCGGCTTCAAAATCCATCTCGAGAGTTGCCCGTCCGCGCTGACGACGTCATTCACCTGCTGTACAAGGCGCAGTCGAAGAATACCTTGGATTGTTGGCTCGCCGGGTCTCGTATCCAGGCATCGATCAAGGAACGCTCCCTTTATGGCTTGATACCTGCTCGATGTCCAGCAGCATCTCTTGGGCAGACTCGGCGAGCCCCCGCTCTGCAGCACAATCTGTCGGAGCCGTGTGGAGGATCATGGTCAGCAAAATGCGGTACAGAGCAACCTGGTCCGTGTCTCGAAGGCCGTCTGGCCCTCTTGATCCAGGTTCGTGGAAGCCACCGCCTTTGCCAGCGATGTGCTCCGCGTTGTTGGTAGGGAACTTGGCGGCCTTAGGATGTTCTTGGCCCTGACGGGATGGAACAGTGCGACAGATCGATACGGTTCGGACGAGGCACGCCACGGCCAGCGCCAAGGCGAAGCTGCAGTCCTCGCTGTAGCATATCGATATCTGAGGCACGGGCGTGGCAGCTCACAGCTCGCCGACCACCAGGCCCTTGTTGCTGTACTAGGCGCGCAGCATGCTGCGACGCTCGGGGAGCGACTCTGGCGTGGCGCGTGCCTCCGTCAGCCTGTTGGCCGGTTCGTCCTTGAACCCTGCCGGCGCCAACCTTGCTTCATCGGTGATGGCGGAGTGGTCTCGGGCTTTTGAAGAAGCTTCGGGCGACAAACTCGGACCATCGGGAATCCGGATCTGAGAGATGGCGCAGATCTGTAGACGCTGAGGTTGTCTCTGCAGCAGGGCCAATGGACTCGAAGCAGTATTGCGAGAGTACCTCTTTCTTGCTCGTACGTAGAGTCTGGGGGCCTAGTTCGAAGGACAGAGCTGAAAGCCATGCGCAGCAAATGAAGAAAAGATGCCACTGACCCGTGTATGAGATGGCAACTTCATCGCCGGTCTCGATCCGAGGCTCGGCGCTTGATGGCAGTTCTCCCGATGAAGTGGCCCGTGGCAATGCGCACAGAAGTGGTTCACACGGCGAGCGTCGGCTCCGGAAAGATGCCGACTGGCCGTCTCCATCGGGCTTGTAAAAGGCATTCATTTGAACTTGTCGTCTCATATGAGGACTCGCATTGCGTCGCGAGGCATCATTACACTTGGGTCCTGACAATCTCGTGCAGCAACTCAACGGCCTCCCTCACCTCACCATCGACCACGTCCATCCCAGCAAACGCGCACGCCGCCATGACCATCGCTTTAATTTGGTGTTGCCGCCGCCCTCGTCCCGTTTCCTTCCACATGTTCCTTCAATGCGTCGTCATATCCAATGCCTTTACAATCTCCCCTGCTCGAGGAAGAGGAGCCGCTGAATTTAGATGAGGCCGGAAAGGTGAGGCGTATAGGATCTGGCGGGAATAAAGCTCTTTGAGGTCGTCGAGAACCCCCTGTCAGTTGCATGGAGAACCATCTCCCCTTGCTTGAACCCCAAGAGCCAACGGGGGTCTTGGGGCTTCTTCAGGTTGATCCCTGGGCTGATGGCCATTTGCCACGGGATCGCCCGTCGCGGGAAGAGGGTAGCGAGGCCGCTTGTGGAGATGCGGGGCAGGGCAGGAGATGGAGCCGCGAGTGGGGGAGAAGTCGAACTCGGCAGCGGGAAGCGCTGAGGCAATGGTCAGCTCATGAACGCGACAATGGACCATGGCATGATCTCGGGGTCGTTCGCGGGCACAGATCAATATGGGGTGTTGGCTATGTATTTGCTCAAGCGCGACCAACACGTCCGACGAGGCATGGGGAAAGGCGAGAACAAGGCGCGAGAGCGGGGTGGGTTTGTATCTGTGCTGTTACGGCGGGCAAAGTCGTCTTGTTTATGGGCAGGGAGGAGGGGGCGGTAATGACGGAGGAGCCGGGATCGACTTTGGCGGTTGGAGGGGAGACCCCAGGGCGACGGGAGGTGATACAAGGTGACTGCCGACCGGTGGGGACAGAGGCAAACACAGACAGACGAGCTTGGAGAAAACGGGGAAAGGGTGTAATAATAAGCAAAAATAACACGAGGCCGTGGAATAGAATGTAGGTGCTAGGTAGGGGTGGAAAGGATTGCGCTGGCAGCGACTGACGACCGTGGTCAGGGCATCAGTGACGTGAGAAGTAGAGAGATGATATGCCAGGCTGGGCTCTCAGGGAAGCAGAATGGGATGGAATTGGAGGTGCAGCCAGGTCGAGATTGAAGGTACCCGGCCAGGAACGCAGGGTATGACGAGGACCACGGACGTGCAATTGTGGATTCTCTCACCTGAGGATAACGACAGCGGCGGCGGCGTAGCTGGCGATGCTGTCGACGTGGGGAAGATGTTGAACGCGTTGAAGTGACGGTTGCCCGACGGCTGGAAGGCGACGACGATGTGCGGCTGCGGAGGCATCGGCGACGACGAGGGCCACTTCCACAAGCCGTCAAAGACCCCCGAGCCCCCGCTGGGCCAGCAGCCATTCGCGACTTCCACGGGTGGCAAGGCAGCCATGGCTATGCTCGTGGGCGGCGCACCAACATGCCCGTGCTGGGCGTGGTGAGCCTGATAGTGCGGAGGTGGAGGATGTTGGTGTTGGTGTTGGTGTTGGCCTGATGGAGGTGCAGTTGGTGGAGGTGGTGGTCGTGATCATGTTCTGGCGTTGGCGATGGAGGCGGAGGCGGGCGTTGCAACGGCTGTGCTTGTGCCTGATGCCCGTGCTGTTGCCTTTGCTCTCCCAGCGGATGGAGCCTCTGTGGCGACAGCGGCAGCAGCCGCGACGGCGCCTGCGGCTGTAGGCTAGCGCCTCTAGCTGGAACCGCAGGCCTGTGCCTGAATGTGTGCCAGCAACGAGGTCTGTGGGAACGGCTAGGCGTGTCTGCGGTAGGAGCCAGAGCCAGGGCGGGGCGCGACCGGAGATGGCGCATGCTGGAGGGCTGCAAGGGGGGTCTAGAGAAGAGAGAGAAGAAGCGCCGGGGTGTGATTTGGAAGTGGCGCGAATCGGAAGCGCAGGCGTCGAACGGAATCAACCGCTCGTTCGCTCGCTCCCGGTCTCTACGGCCGTGCGGAAGCGTTGGAAGACCCAGGAACCTGGGGTACCTCCCATACATGATGATAAAAGGGGCCAGCCCAGCAAATATCAGCAGCAGCTGGCAGGGTAATTCAACCCTCGAGGCAAACGTAAATAATAATAATAATAATAATAATAATAATAAGGGCCTCTCGGAAAATCGTCGCTCCTCTGGGGGACTTTGGCAGTGTCGGTGTCTTCGCCTCCACCCTCGGCTGCCGTGTATGCGCCCCCTTCAACCTCACTTCCATTCCTTTAAGTAGCCCAGCCGCAGGGCGAGACAAGGATGCCCAGCATTCGGGCCAGCTTTCCTGCTTTCTCCTGTGAGCCGTTCAACGATGCCGTGCAGTGGTACTTGGTGGGTTGGCGCGACGCGTAGCATAGGTGGCAGGGCTGTATCGACGCGTCTTTAGGAGTGACAGGGCACGAACACATAAGGTTGACTAGGGGCAGCAGGCTGCGAGGACGAAGGGCGGCAGGTTAGGCTCGTAGCATACCCAGCCGTGCAGATGAAAACAAGCCAACTCAGCACGACCATTGTATCTAGCTTGACTTTATGCGCCACAAGGTGTAGGAGGTGTGCGGATAGGATGGACGTGGGCAGTGCCGCCAGTGCAAACCCTCGGCACTTCGCGCAGCTGTGACAGCATGTAGTGACGACTCTCATAGCAAGGGTGATGCTTGCATACTGGTCTTACAGGGCATTGGCCGATGACGAGGAGCGAAGCCCAGGCGCTGCTCTCGGTGACCGTCTTCCGTCGTAGACAGAGCGAAGCAATGGCAGCGCATTCCCAGACACCGAGCTTGCCCCAACCGTGTCTCGGCGTGGGTCTCGATGGCCCTCACAAAGCGCAACGGCCGCGACGTCAGCGGGCAACCGCGGGTCCACGGTGCCAGCGGCGAGAGTGATGCGGAGCTTGCAGCCACTCTCAGCTGCTAGACGGAGTGCCTTGCGTTGTTTGCGCCAGAAGTGGCGGTTTGTGCTGACCAGGGACGCGCGCCCGGGACTTGAACGCCAAACTCGGCTGTTACCGGCAAAGGTGAATGGATGGTGTGGTTTCAGCTGGTACTGACGCTTTTCTGGGGACCGATCGCTCAAAACGCCAGACTCGGCTGTTCCTCTGCGTCCGGGCGAGTGAGAGACGCGCGTTGAAGGCTTGCTCCTGACAGCCAGAACTGGCTTTTTGTTGAGCCCAAACGCCAGAACCGGCTGTTATAGACGCCGAACTGGCTACCCGACTCACGCGAGCTGTTCAATCCGCCAAATCCGGCTATTTCCCCGCCGGGCCGTACGACTTAATCCGCCATGTCTGGCTTTGAGAAGACATGATGTCGAGCGCGGTGGCACTGCTCCCTGCGACAATCCGTACTGCGTGTCCGCCTATGCCTCCGCCCATGCCCCCGCACAGCCAGACTCGGCGTTTTGTGGACTGGCTGTTGAATAATTACGCCAGAGCCGGCTGTAATAGACGCCCGCTTCATCCACCACGCCCGGGGTAATTCTCCAATTCTGGCTGGTGCCCTCACCGGCTCTGGCTGCAAACACGGCAGGCGAGGCTGAACTGTGGCAGCCCAGAGAAGCCATGCCATCACCACAGAGTCCAGCAATGTTCTTGCCTCTGCACGTCCGCCCAAGCCTCCGCACAACCACGGGCCGGGCTTGGTCCAGATGTACCCGGGACCCGCCAAGGCTTGGACTACGTGACCGGCATTGATGCCTCTGCTCAAGCGCCGCAACCGGATCGGCGACGAGCTAGCGTCTCGATGAGGCTCTGTCGAACGAGGCACGACGTTATTACCAGTCCTGTCCTGCTTTCCGCCCTTGCCATCCTCATCCAAACGCATGTTGCTCGTCCTTCTTTGCGCTTAGCTCTCGAGGTTCCATAAAGGGCACCGCGGACAAAGGAACACCCTGCTGCTTCTGTCGGCAACGCTTGTGCTTCGCCAAAGACGTGTCAAGCAACATATCGGCGTGGCTGCGAACGATGCTGCGATGCAGCCGCGCCCGACAAGCACTAGAGCAATCCTGGGACCACGCCAGGTGACTGATCCTGTAAGCCCTATGGATCAACGGCCCTCCTATTCTCAGTGGATGGAGCCGTATGATAAGTCCGTATAGAGCAAGTTCATCTAGGTGTCATGGTGAGCGATCTCGCAACGCTGCCACTTCGGGATACACGGGGGCCGAGAGGAGTGTGGCTAGTAAATAATGAATCAAGTTATTCTCAGGTCCCGAGTGGTCTGTTCTTCTCTATGGACTGCTCGTCTCTACGCTACGGGTACATCGCGCCCTGATCACACGCCGCATCATAGCTTTCTAAGCTTGACATAGCAATGCTTCGGGAGGTTGATGAGCCTCTCAGTGATCTCCCATCCACTCAACGGCTCCTCAACAGGGTCAAACGCAAAGTTCCAGAGCAAGAGCGTTCCGGTGATCCTCAACTGAAGCAGTGCCTGCTTCTTGCCAAAGCACTGCCTTGGTCCGCTCGAGAACGCCAGGTTTGGTCCAGCCTGCGGATCAAACACTGCCATCTCCTGCCCAGCAGTGTTACACTCGCTTTTTATCCAGCGCTCAGGGTTGTAATCGGCAACGTCGTCATCGCCCCAGGCCGGTACGCGGTCTTTGGAATTTTTGCAGGCCTCGGTGCGGATGGACTCGGGGATTGTGAGAGCGGGCTCGGTGATGGAAGGACCAGTCAGGGAGATGACAACATCTGTGCCCTTTGGGATCGAGTATCCGAGGATTTGGGCGTCACACGTCGTCTTCCGGACAATCAGCGTCGCGACGGACGCGCAGCGCAGTGATTCCTCCAACACAGCGTCGAGATAGGGTGTCGACGTAGAGTCTATCTCCGACATCGTCGGCCAGCGACCTTCGGCGCAGGCCACATTGTGGGCGTCCCGGAGTGCTTGTCGAAGGCGGGATTGCACCTTCTGGTGGCAGGTCATATGCTTCACCCACCAGGCCAGGACTGTAGCGGAAGTGTCGTGGCCTGCAAACAAATACCCAAGGATCTGTTCAAGGTCAGCGGTGAACGCAGGGACTCGGATGCCTGGTGCAGCAGGGCACTTACCTCGTCTCGAATTGCAGGAGAGTAAAAGTCGGCCCCCTGCCAATTTTGCCAGCCGCCACCTTCTCCCGCCATAGCAATCGATCTGGGGGCTTTCCGGGACGCTCTTCTCGCCCATAAGAGCAAGCCTGTGCAAGCTCCTCGCTGTCTGCCACCGGAGGAGTGACCGTCTGTTCCAATGCGCTCGGGCATGCTTTGGGTGCAGGAGCGCCAGCCATTGTGACACGCCGGAAGAGGGCTGCTTTGTGCAATGGCGATCATTTCGGGTATATCTAGCAAAGAGTCAAAGACTCGGTCTCGGGATCCTCAGGGGCCTGGGGGAAATGTAAGGGCTCGCCCTCTGGCACATAGATGCCACCGTTGAAGGACTGGAGTTGAAGAATCTCCTTCCCGAGTGAAGCTCTTGACTCTTCCATGCCGAAAGCAACACTGGATAACATGTCCAGGGTTGCCAAGGATAGGCCATGGCTGGCAGAGAACGCCCGCCCTTGAGCTTTGGAATGCCTCAGGCTCCAGAGCTCAACCAGGAGAGCAGCTTTTGCATATACGCGTGGCGCAGCAACCTGAAAGACGTAACGTTAAGCCTCCGAGATATCTTGAGCCTTGACATGAATGGCTTGGCAACGTACCTCTCGCAAGAACCAAGACGTCATGAAATCCCTTAACATTTCACGATGCAGCCTGAATCGAGGATCACTCGACTCCATCGTAAAGTGAAAGTTCGGAGCCGCGAAGCCAACACATTCTCTGTTCCTCATGCCACGATCAAATTCTTCGACCTGACGGCTATGTCTACGGCGGTGCGGTAGTCGGGGATGATGACGGTCGGTCCGCGAAAGGGGAAAAGAAAAGCTTGGGAGATTGGCGTGCCATGCTCGCGAGGCTGACTCCATATCCACCGGCGGCGGTACGCGGATCTCTCAATCTCTTTCAAGTCTCCAAAAAGCCTCTTCGACGAGTTCTCGTTGTATGGGATCCCCCGCAAGGGCCTTGGCAGCGCAGAGACGTAGACGATTTTAAGGACGCCCACGATAGCCCAGACTGCCCACAACAACGGGAGCAAACGTACGATGTCAACCGTCAGGATGCAGTCAGAATCATAGAATAAAGAGAGCTTGATTTTTTATCTAATTGAACAAGAAATAACAGTCATTATATACATAAGAAAGGGGAGGTCTCCGGGAGTGAGGCTCTTGGCGATGTCGTAAGCTTGAGACGCAAGCTTGAGGCTGTGGGAGGCCTTGATTGGCGTTGACAGTTTCGGACGTCGAAGCTCTGACATGGGGTGTCTCTCGATTGTCGAAATCGAAAATTCAGAACCCGAGTCCGCACTCAGCATTGTTCCCAAAGGCTTGACTCGGCTTGCATACCCAGTTTGAGCTCTCTGAGAAAGATACACGAACTCAGCAGGAAGCCAAGAATGGCGTTACTCGGCTGCGTGGAAGTACATGAACTTCGCACTGTACCAGCCACAGACTACGTATGCGTTGTCCGTGCATTTTCTTTTGAACTCGGAACAATCCGGACACATCTTTCAACCCCTACAGTACCGTATGTACTGTGGAACACAGTCTTGTGTACAATGTGTCAGTCAAAATTTCCACAAAGCCGGATATGGCGCGCAGACAGCACCACGTAGGGAGTAAGCCGACAATGGCTCAACTGAGGGCGAGTAACATAGAGCAACATCATCAAAGGCAAAGGACAGCTATGAGGTGGCTTAATGAACACACACGAGAAATCAGTCTCCGTGATGGTCATATATATGATGCCATTCGTTTTATTGGTCACAGGCTTGCCGGTTTACCAGCCCACGCAAGCTCGGCACCAACTCAGCACCACTAACTGGCTTCCTTATGCCTACGCTATTTTCTTTTCTGGTCAGAAACGCAGGTAAACATGACTGAATATCGTGGGTACCTCCGCGAGGCAGATCTGAAAGCCCCCCCAGAAGCATGCCACGACAGAAGCGTGAGTGAACTTGCGAGGCTGTCGAAAGAGGAGCGCGGCCGGATTTTTCGTCAGCATCTTGTTCAAGATGAGGCAGTCATGAGATGCGCGGTGGATTCGATAGTGAACTTGAACCCAGATATTGCGTCTGGGCTCTTGTTCTTTGATGAGGAGCACATGGGGACTGACGGGGTCGGAAGGCAACTTGCCAAGGAGGCCTGGGAGATATACTTCTCAGAAAACGAGTTCATAACTTGGTCGGATGAGATCTGCGAGTTTGTGTACGACCACTTCCGGGATGGAACCCACGTTTCGCCCGTGGCGAGGCTGGTGCGAAACATCACTGTCATCCTCGACCTCCACCACAGCGACTACGGCGACACTAGAGACCTAGGACGCATATTCCAGTTCAACGAGGTCGAGAAAATTGCCATCGAGCTACGGGGAGGCGGGGCGCCGGATGGTAGCGACTTGGGGACGCAACAAAAGATCAAGGAGGTCGCCTTGGTTGTCAAGAACCTTATCGCCAGATTTGATGACCGCATCAGCATCTCGAAGGTGTTGATGGATGAAGACACCGGAGAAATTTGTGACTACCTGCCTCCCATGCTTTACAACCTGAAACCCTATTGGATTGCGCCGACGATGCGGACTACGGAAAGAGTTCGGAATGGCGAAGCAACATTCAGGGAAGTCATGCAGGTTCAAATAGACAGATGGACGGGCCAAGAGTTCTCATGAAGCAAAGCGAGGGTTAAGCAAGCTATCTGATACAGCACTAAGCTGTGAATCATCAAAATACCTCTTCTACCTGCAACAGATGCATATGTTGAGGAGAGTTATCGCACACCACGATTGATTGGATAACTGGACAACGATCGGGCAGAAGATCCCCTGTGAATCGGGCAACGAAAGACTCTTGATTTTCTATCTAAGGAGCGGAATTGGACCGAACTAAATACTTGATGGAGATACTGCTGCCTGCAAGGCAGCAGTATCATGACTGGTTGTAGCCTGCTAGGCAGCGGTGCTGTTGACTTTCTGTGTGAGTGAGCGACCTGATCTTGACAGCGGACCCTGGTCACCACGGGGGCCTTTGATGCCGGACGGGCCCTGGGGACCCGGGGGACCTTGTATTCCAGAGAGGCCGGGATCTCCTCGGCATCCGTGGTCTCCCGGGGGTCCTGGGTGACCCGGTGGCCCACGCGGTCCTTCCGGCCCGAAACGACCGTCTCTGCCATCCTGCCCGTCCTTACCGGGACGCCCGTCCCGACCATCTCGCCCATCGCGGGCATCCCGTCCATCTCGTGATCCCCTTGAGGCCCTGAATTCCCTGCCGGACCTGGTGGCCCGCGGCACCTAGTGGACTCGGTGGACTCGGTGGACCCGGTGGACCTGGCGGGCCAGGTAACCCAGGTTCGCCTCGAGGACCAGGCACGCCACGACGACGGAGATTGTACTCGACATCGCATTGCTTTGCACCTTGTGTCACCTTGGGTGGCGGGCCGAACGGCAACCTGGAACGGTGATCCATTGGCAGTGTCACAACGTAAGGCAGCTCCTATAGGTTAAACACTGACAGTATTGTATTGCAATCGAATGAGTGTATGCTAACAGTTGGAAGCAAGACATAATTGACAACGAAATCAGACATTTCAACCCGCAATCGCAATCCGTGTCGCGAACGCATGCCCTGGCTAGCAGTTTGTCAGGCACCTCCATTGCCTCGGTTGCTGTTGTCTCAATCCATTATACTGCTCAACCTAACGATCCTGTAGCGCCTCGCACAAATGCTTCATTCGAGATGCGACCTTGGTATATCTTGTTGCCGTGCTTTGCCCATTGTCGAGCTTCCTTGCGATCAAAGTTCTCTGGCTACCCCCACGACTGCCGGACTGGTCAAGCTCGCAGCACACCTTGAAGCGCCCTCCACAGCAGACTCCAGCTCTCTCGCAAAGTCGTCCTTCTTTTGTTTCTGTAGTATCCCACGCTTCCTCTTCCGATTCTGGACGTTAGGGACTATCAAGCCGAGAGGCTGGCGACCGCCGAACTCTGCACGCTCGAAATCCACAAGCATGAGATTGCCACTATTTGTATTGTATAGGATATTGCGTGGCTCCGCGTCACGGTGAAGAACGCGCAATTTGTGCACAGCCTTGAGCATTGTCCTGACGGCTTCGTCAATGCCCACTTTGATGGCCCGGTCAAGGCAGTTAAACAGTGGTTGTCCAGCCCAGCTGAGAAACATGAAGTGCACGTAAACACCGCTGTCATAGTAGTATGGCCGGACCAAGTCTATACTGCCAAGACATACGGGGACATGTTTCCCCTGGATAGGCCGGAGTCGGTCGTACATCTCGTTCTCGTGCTGCAGGCAGCCAAGGTCGAGACTCTCCACACCCTTGGCAACGAGCGTATATCCGTGGGATGACAGCCGCACCTTGAAGAGTGACCCGCGCGCCCCAGATCGATGGAGCGGCACGCAGTCCGCATCGTGGCCGCGGTCTGTGGCAAGCTGACCTCGGATGAGTCGGAGGAACTCGACTCGTTTGATGTGTCCCTGCCCGTGATGGTTTGCGTTGGGGCAGTTCTCGTCCGTAGGTCCGCCATACGCTAATCCGAGGAGACAGTATTGGGTGCAGAATGGCCGGCTCTGAATGTTCGGCTTCGTCGCTGGGCCCTGCTCCCGCTGCTCGCCTCGGCCCCGTCCTCGTTTCCCACCACCCCGCGAGCCCGTCCCTGTTGACGGCGCCACTTTCCCGCCAGTGCGAGCTGAATTTGGAGTCGGGGAAGGAGGATCTTCGTCGTCGTCCTCTGGACGTCTAATGTCAGCGTCCGCTAGCCGGCAGCGGGCGCGGGTCCGAATTGGCGATCGCTTAAAGCCCTTCCAACGCTGGGGCTTATAGGGAGAGGTGCGGGGTTCCTTGCGTTTGCGGTCCGTCGCGGGAATCTTCCTCAGAACATCGTCGTACTCGACAGCCCAGGTATCAAGCCTCTCGGCCTCGTCATGCCATGACTCGGGCGGTGGCCTTGCGCGGAGAGCCTGGAGAATGAAGGCAAAAACCTGCGCGACGGCCGTGCGATGGAGCCTCGTCTCGTCGTCGTCCATTACGTCTAGGTTCGGTACGCATACCGAGAAGTAGACGTTGGAAGGATCGTCCGCGATGTAGAGGAAGACAAAGGCCTGCCCCGTGCACACGTAGCCGTACTGGATGCCCTTGCCGATCATGTAGGAGAAGAGCTGAGTGACGACGGCGGCGGCGAGTGCCCTGGCCGTGAAGGCGAAGCCCTGACCATCCTGGTTAATCACGTCACGTTCCGGCCGAATTTCCGACTCGAGACCCGTGACGACGTCGTCGACGCTCAGCTTATGCGGCGCTTTGTATTCGATGGCGAGCGCCGGGGCATTCTGGCCGTCCGAAGTCCTGTATATACAGAACTGGTCCGCCCGATTACCCTTGCCCCTAGCCCTTCGACGGACCTTGGGAGCCGCAGGGTTCGGGGCAGACGCCGACGCCGCGGCACCGGCGCCGCCCCTGCCAAGAGACATGTGTTCCATGGGCTCGGAGATGGGGTCGTTGTCGGCTGTACCGAGATTCGTATGGCTCTCGAACGTCACGGTTCCCCGGAGGCCGAGACTGCGTCGCAGCAGCGGATCCATATATGCGCCATCAACCAACTTCTGCACCGCGTTTTCGACGACATCACGCTCAAAGTCCCGGAGCCCAAGCTCACTGCTAATTGGCTTGAGCAACGACTGGACGTATTCTAACTGATGGTGAGATGGAAAGGCGGGCAGGGAGAACAGGTCGCCGATTGAGAGGTCGTCCCAGACCTCCTCTTGCCTCGTTGCGAAGTCGTCCCAGGGGATAATTCGTCGAGGGAAAATTCGGCCGGTCGGGTTTGTAGTGTCGCCTTGCGTAGTCAAAGATCGGTCGGTTACTACCTGAATAGCAAGATGGAGCGAATGACAGGTCTCGAGATATTGCTGAAGCGTCTGTGGCCGCGACGCTGCGGCAAGTTCTTCGGCGGCTTCGCGTCGGCGTTGCTCCTCTTCGCGTCGGCGTTGGTCCTCCAATGCGCGACCCTCAGCCTCTTCGCGTCGGCGTTGCTCCTCCAATGCGCGGCTCTCGGCTTCTTCGCGTCGGCGTTGCTCCTCTCGGATCCTCTGTCGCAGCTCTTCGATATCGTCCATCGTGATTGTGGCGTAGGCAAACAGTCCGTTCACCCAGGCGACAAAAGAAGCTTCAGCACGTCATACTGGTCAAAACAAAGGCTCGTTTGGTCAAGCTAGACGCTCCGGCGTCAGCTGGCGAGCGACCTGATTGGAAGGGGCTTTGGGTACAAGTCAGGTGTCGTCGGCCGATGATGCTGGTGATAGAGCGCATATGGTGGGCCAAGAAAGAGATGAAGAGACTTTTAATGTCGGAGGTAGGTCTGTGGATGTCAGGCGCCGCAATGTTGTTGTCAAACACACCGCACACGTCGGAATTACGTCGGAGAATTAGCTTGTGACCAGAGCAGCGGATTGGTCATCCGCTACAACTCAAGAGCCGCCGCCCCTTACTGCACGCTTGGCCCGTCATGCCAGCTCAACAGCAGGCCAAATGTATCAATTCAAGCAATCAAGTTGAAGCCCTGACCTTGGCTTACTTGAATTGAAATTCGGCGCTGACGAGAAGGGGGTTCTGGTGCGAGGGGCAAGACTGGCACAAGAGCCCCCATGGCTATCGGAACACTACTCGGAGACCACCGCTCATTCATGCATGACCTCGAGTCATTCTCTTGGGTGCTATTCTGGAGATGCATTTACTATAATGGTCCAGGCAAAAGCGCTGAACTGTCTGAACTATTGGCCCCATTGATAACCGATTGCGGAAATGGGTATTCCCAAACAGTGAAGCTTGAGAAAAGGCGAACCTATCACTCTATTCCCGGAAGGACATCCTTCGGGAAGCTCATGGATTCAAAAATGCTGGCTAGATGCATGCCGTGTGGTCTCTCCGCAGGCTGAAGCCGCCATGGCGTGGTGGGTACGGCCGGTTGTTCCCGCCTACCAGACCCTCCCCGGCCTAGTGATCCCTGCCTTGCTCGCCACACAGCACCGAGCGATGTCTTGGGTTGGGGTCATACAGCACAGCAGACACAGGAAGTGATCACGGGTGGCGGGCTGCTGATGGATTAGGCGTCAATTGCGGGGTATCTTCCAGCGAGGTTCAGACCGTGAGCCCCTGCGATCCCTGACAGCTGAATGTTCAGCTCCCTGCAACTCCCCCGCAACCTGGTCTGGCCCACCGGCGGATGCCATCTTGCCCTTCCCCGGCGGGGCGTCCGTCCCGGCCATCAAGCCGTCACATTGCCCCGAGAATGTGTGGCTTGACGCCGGAGGCCGACTCGCCAAGCGCTGGGGGACACCCCCCCCCTCAGCATCCACAGCTGCCGCCACGTCGAGGGACGTGAATCATGGGCTCAACTGCTGAATGTCAACTTGCTGCACATAGACACGCGGTATTTAGGCAGCA
The DNA here is from genome assembly GCA_003945565.1 of Tolypocladium inflatum. Classification (NCBI taxonomy): domain Eukaryota; kingdom Fungi; phylum Ascomycota; class Sordariomycetes; order Hypocreales; family Ophiocordycipitaceae; genus Tolypocladium; species Tolypocladium inflatum. The sequence goes on along the minus strand of QEPE01000015.1, from coordinate 20,320 downwards.
AAGCAGATCTCGCAACGGGTGCGCAGCCAGAAATTTATTGCCTTGTAACGGGTACAGTAGAGGCTGTGATTGTCAAGAAAAACTCCAACGCAGATCGAATTCAGTCCTTCTGCCAACAGTTGTGCAAGGCAAACTGGCCCTCGGGCCTTGGTTGTGTGGCGAGGATTTGGCGACAGCAGTTGGCCGCTGAGGTGAAGTAAACAGAGCATCCCGGAAGAGTTTGGTATTCAACTCGTCCACCGGAATCTCGGACGTTGAGGTGAACTGTTCACAGTTCTCCTCGGCGGACTTGTTGCCTATGGTGGTGTGCGAAAGGTGGCCTTCCGAATGTTCATCGCCAAGGTTCAGATATTCGACACCAGCAGCCGCTATTTGAGCAGCAGTAGACACGTCGCCAGGGTCTACCGTCAAGGACAAGCCATTTCGTTGACATCGAGGGGCACAGGCGTCGAGGTACTCGAGTGACCGCCCTGCTGCCGGGGCGGTGGAGGGGAAGGTGCCCTGCCTCACGACCCTCTCCGCATTCTCTTCCTCTGCCGCTCCTGATAGTCGGTCGAGGCCGCGTTCTGCTTCACGGTAGCGCTCGTGCTCATCATGTATCCAATCGTGTCTTGCGCATGCTCGTGTTGAATTAAAGGGCTTGTCCGCGGCGAGTCCACACGAGCACGCGCGTCAACATAGTGGCAAAGGGGTTTGAGAAGTCGGGCATACGCGGGTTGCTGTAGGCGCTCACAGATCCGGCCCTGGTCACCGGCGTGTCGACCACCGAGCTCGCGACGCTGACCACGCTCGAGCTGTCGGGCGGAGGCTTGGCCCGAACAGGTCCCTCGTGCTTCCTCTTGTCGTTGGACCTGTCGGCGACCAGACCCGAGACGATGTCCTCCAACCTTCTGATCCTCGTCTCCATGTCCGCATTTTTGGAGGTAAGCAGAGAGACCTTCGACTTCAACGCCTCGACCGGATCAGTAGACGCGATCACGATCTGGCTGCTCGACACACTCTTGTCCTTGATCGTGCCGTCATTCTGGCAGTCAATGGCGTTCCTGATCTCTTGACAAGTGACTGTGCCTGAGTAGGCACTTGCGATCCACAAGGAATAACTCTATGCTCCGGGTCTCGGCAACGAGACGGGAAGGGCATACTCCCTGGGCGTATAAGCTATGCTATTCCTTGATTACAGAGAGGATTCTCGCTCGGCCATGTTCCATCTCTCTCTTAACTGATTGTTCAAAACCCATTACCCACCGAGTGCCAAAGCTGATTACTCCGTCTACCAGACACACGAGAAAGTCGGCATCGAGACAGCATTGAAACATGCCGCTACACCAGCCTTCAACCAGGAGGCTTAGCGCTTCACACTCCCTACCGTCTCAATTAGACATATCTCAGTAATGGCATAGTGTGTTACTTACCTCCAATGATTCTGTACTCGGTCAAGTTTGTCCACATTACTCGCAGCGAACATGAAATCAACTGCAATCTGTATCGCAGACATGAGATCTTGAGCCGAGTGACAGGAGCCTGGTACCACGCTTGAAGCATGTTGGAGAAATAGAATGCAGTTAGCAAGCTTCGCTATATGGCACCCGAGTGCATAACGACGGTGGCTACGTGGTGTGGACGGGTCATATACGTAGTCGACTTTTACGATGCGCGCTTCCAAGCGCATTTGTTCTGTATGGCACCCTTCTTCTTTCCGCCACTGGATGGTCGAAGCGGTAACGAAAACTTGCGTAATTCCCAGAGTCGATAAGACTATCCGCGCTTGTTCTGTCAAAGGCAAAGCGCCGGTCCTATACGTGTTAGTAAGAGCGGAAGCATGTAGATGGAGGTAGTAGACGTACATGCAGAGTAGCCCGCAAACCCAAAAAGCAGCTCCCCACTCCCTACATATCCGTGAAATGGCGAAGTATGATGTCCCTGGGTCTAGGAGTATCTCTATCGCTTCGTCTAGGTTTCTGCGAACGTCGTTGACGCGGCCGGCATACCGATAAAATATTGCTCTGATAAGGAGTCGTCGTGTTCGCGAGAGAGGATCCTCATCCCGTGTCCGAAGCACTACCACTTCTTCTCCGGGGATACGGCCGTTGTCGAGCATCTTGGCATGCTGTAGATGCCATAGTAGCTTTCCTAGACCGACAATATATAATAGTACCCCATCTAGCTTAGCCGTAGACTTGAACTCTTCGAGCATAGCCGCAACCTCCCCTTCTTGTAGGAGAGGGAAGATGCCCAGCACTTCGTCAATAAAAGTACGGACCCAATCAGATACATTAGGACTGTGAGCAGCATACTGCTCAGTCGGCTGCTCGTCTTCCCTGGCAGTGAGCTGATCACTACGAGAGTGCCGCGTCGTTACGCTATCTGCGCTAGCCGTACTAGAGGCCGAACTGGCAGGCAGACTCATCCGCCTGCATGCCGCCGGTAGTATTATCTCGGTCGCTAAAGCGTCATTGGAGGTTAAGGGCGCTGGCACATAGCAACCTATCTCCGTATGCGACGAGTCAAAGCTTTAGCACGTTAGCAATTGCTAGCTATTTTGAGGGTTGCACTCACCAAGACTTTGTGGTAAAGCCTTCATGCTCAGAGAAGGCATTGCTGCTCAACCCTGCAGCCTGAAGACTCACGGGTGCACCCGAAGATACAATATCAGGCTCCGTGAATGGCGGCGACACGGGCGCGGACACCGTTTGTTCCGCCGGGGAGCCTTGCGAGCGAGGAGACTCCCTGAGCTGCTTTCCCGGCTCGTCTCTTCTACCGAGCGAGCAAGTCACCCCTCGCTTCGTACACAGCGAGCACTGAGGCCCGCCATCGCACTTAGTCCTCCTGGCATGGCACGTATCGCAGGCTCGGAACCGGCGCGTGGCATGACGGCAAGGGATATCGCTGCACGACAACACATGGGTTAGATCGTCGCAGTGGCGGCCTTCGAGCAGGATGATGCGTCCTTACCCGCACATGACACAGAAGGCTGCGTGCGTGGCTTGATGCTTGCACAGATCCTCTTTTCGGAGGAAATGTTCGCCGCAATGGCAAATGTGACGGTCGGGAGACTGGGACGTTGTCGTGCTATTCCCGTTTCTTCTCATCCGAGACTCCGGATGAATACTTGTGCGACTCCGCCTACACATATCCGGCCGTCCGCCAGAAGCTCTTCTTATCGCGAGAATTAGAACTCAAGACGATTATGGGGAGCTTCTACACATATCCAGGGAGGGATGTGTGAGTTTGCAAAACTATCAGCATTAGCACCACTTCGCAAATCCCATGTGGCGCCTCACACCGTGGTTGGCACTCACTCTATCATAAACCAAGACGTACAGAATGAAGCTTCTTGCTGACTGCTGGTAGCCGCATCCAGCGAGCGAGGCAAGAAGGCTGCTACTAAACATGCCGGGATGCATGGCTTCCTAAATACATGCTTCTCCCCCGGCTATCTACATCTCGTTTATAATTCGGTGAAGAATCCCAGTCAACCGCGCCATACGCTGATTGGAGCCATTGCCAGCTCGGGGTTTAAGTGAGGTGCAGCGTGACTACAGGTTCCTGCCCAGGGGGAGGGTATGCATATTGCGCCTTACCCCTTGACGTACAGGGTTCGAGCTTCACCCCGTGAAGCACGCCTTCACGCAGGATGAAAAAGGGGGCGAGGGCGGCGACATGGGCACCGGCCGAAATAATGCACGCCAATCTCGGGCAAGATGGACGTGTACTGGTCAAGGTCGGTTGGCTCCGGTCAAGCCGGCTGAAACCACGACCATGAGGCACCCCTTGGTGGCGGCGACTGCTACATGGGCACCCGGGTGCCCAAACAGAATGGGCACCTGGGTGCCCAAATCATGTCAGCAGGCCTCTGACACTGGTCAAGCCGCTGCGACTTAGCGCGTTCACGCCTGAATTTAGTGCCAGAGCTCACTAAGATATCGTACTTCCAGGCAATACTCATTCATCGTTTTGTTTGATGATCCGGGTCCAACTAACGTTTGCGATGTCCTAAACTTTGACATAAATACACTGCTCCGCCTGGTCAGCTGCCGAGTGCAAGGCTTCTTGCTCCCGACTGTCTCTTTCTATCCTTCGCCAGATCTCTCTCACGCCCCTCCTCTTACTAGCCAAAGGATCGTCTCCCATCTCCTCAGCGACCTGAGCTTCCACGCGCTCGTCTTCTGCTTTGCTCCAATCCAGATACGCCATCATTTCTTCCTTTGTCCACTCTCTCGACCCGGTCGCAGTAACACAGCGCCTGGACATCTGTTTATAGTCCAAACACCACTCATAGCTCTGCTTGTCGTATCTTTGTGGAAGCTCCTTCGCCCTGCGATATTGCTGGTTAGTCTTGACGCTGCCAGCAGGCTGCGCCGCGTACCATGCGCTTCTCGCAGCGACATATCTCCCATATATAGCTTCTGGGGAGTCGTATCGCGGTCGCGATTGCGGAGTGGCTTCGCGCAAGGAAGACAGCTGGTCAATCAGAGGTTCGTAAATCGACTCTAGCCGTATATCGGCTGAGCGGTCGGATGTGACGGGAGATGGAGGAGTAACGGGCGGATCCAATACAGCAGTAGGGGAGCGGACGCGCGGCGTCGATGTGACAGGAGAACATGCTTCCGCACAGATATCCGCCAGCGCGTCGCACAAAGGTGCTTGCGGGGTCACCGAAGCGGTTTTCGCTAGATCATTCGAAAGAGGAACCGGAGCTGGTCCTGCAATCGTGCTCGACTGCGCAGCGGGACATAAGTCCTGCGCCGCCTGGGTGGGCAGATCTTTGAACCTCAGCGGACAGTACCTTGAGGTTTTGACATGGCCTATAGCATGGCATTTGCTGCATTTTCTGGGAGCCCTTGGGCCGCCTTCGACCCTCTCGAATCCAGACGGTTCTCGTCTTATACTCGTCGCGGGCTGGGTGCGTTTCTGACTGAACCGATCAATGGCCTGCCGAGGTTCCAGTACAGGCGGTGGCTGATCAACACCCCGCCTCAAATGCCAATGGGGGTGGAAATGCTCCAGTAAAAGGGTTCGTTTCTCTTCCTCCAGTCTCGTCAAGGTGTGAGAGCACGGAAGCCCTTGTGACGTTGTGAAAGTCTGGCTGCAGGGAGTCCTGTTTGGCTTCTGGAGTAACTGTCGCTGTTCGTGCACTTTGCGCAAAGCATGATGCGAGACCCAGCCTCGAACAGCCTCAAAAAATACTCCAGAAACATCGAGAGGAAGCCTTACTTGTTGAGAGACTCGCAGGTGTTTGAGCTCCTTCAGCTGGTTTGTGATGGCATGCTTCATTGCCTGCCAAACATCGAAGAGGTCAAATGTAGATGTCTTGATATGCGACTTCATCAAAGAATGAATACCTTCAGCCCTGAAGCATGCATATTAGTTTCCATTCCACGCAAAATCGCAAGTTACCTGCCTCGAGGTGGCTACGTTGCCGAAGTGCAAGTGTTCGTCTACCCATGCCTTTACGATCATCTCTTTATGCGGGTCGAGCCAGTACATTTTGATGTACCCCACTGGTTCTAGATAGTCGTTGCCATACTTGAGCTCAAACTTAGCCAGGCGCTCCTCGAAGGTCGTTTCGTTCGGTGAAGAACGGTCGGCAGCGTTAAAGGATAGCCTTGTTGACATGCCAGAGACAAAGTAAGGCTTTCGAAGAAGAGAACCAGATTGCAGCAGCATTCATGGCAGCCATGCATCGGTCGGTCAAGATAACAGAAGGAAGGTCTCGCTGATACAGCGATCTGAGATGTTGTAATGCCCAACTGTAGTCCTCTTCTGATTCACCTGAGAGAAACGCAAATGCGATACAAAAGGATCGCTGGCAGGAATCCACCCCAACCATGTCGAGGAGTGGCATGGCGTGCTTGTTGGTCTTGTAGGTGCAGTCCAACAATAAGACATCTGGATTGCATTGCAAGTATGCAACAGAGTCCGGATGAGCGAAGAATATGGCTGTCAACCGGTTGTCCGAGTCTAATTTGACTCGGCACCAAAAACCCTCGGCGTATAATTGATCAACCAGTGCTTGGATGCTGCTTTGGCCCTCACGGAGATCCCGTCGCGTCGCCGCAATCCGATTGTATATGTCTCGTTGTGTTGCCAGGGTATCCGAATGGTTATAGAGATAGGTCCGTATATCGCGAGGAGCAGTACCAGACATCGTAAGGTCGGAAATGGTCGTCGCGTCTTTCTCCCCGAGTCGGCGATGTGCTGGGTGTGCAGATGGGTCCTCGCTTGGTGGGTGGTTGTGCTTAGCGCACTCTGGGTCCGGCCGATGGCTCAGGACCCACGTACAGCCGTCTCGCGATTGCTTGGCCCAAACCGAGAACTTGCAGCCAGTTCTCCGGCTTGACGTACGACGTGCTCGTTCGATCGAGGCGCTCGGTGGCAGCTTATTCCGGTCGCAAGCGAATATGACTTTAATCCGGCCGTTTGGTGTCTTCAGTGATTTTCCCGTTGTGAAGGCATATCCCCGAGGCTTCGCCCAAGAGTTGATAGCCGCTAATAGGGATTCGCGGGACTCGTACGTGCCTTCAGGCGGAAGAGCGTCGTCAGGGAACCCTGGGAGGTCCATTTTTCCGTGAAGTGTGATTGATCATGCGGTGACGCGAACGCGCTAAGTCGCAGCGGCTTGACCAGTGTCAGAGGCCTGCTGACATAATTTGGGCACCCAGGTGCCCATTCTGTTTGGGCACCCGGGTGCCCATGTAGCAGTCGCCCTGCTTAAGCTAGGATCACAAATCCCGCCGTTGTTACCAAGCCCCATGACGAACGTTCTTATTGGCTTCAACCGCCACTAGTACTTTATTATAGTAGTTTATATGCGTAGGTATTCTCTTCTGTTAATGTCAGAGGATCTATTGCGATGGGCAGGCTGCAGCAATGCCTGGATCTTGATGGAGGGATAGTGGTTTGCTGAGGAGTATAGGTACTTATTCTATTAGTAAATCCATGCTTGTTTTAAAGTCCCGATACTCCTACGTCGATCGCGGGGCTTGTATTCCAGCGGGATTTGTGATCCTCAGAAAACGCAACGGCACGCCTTGTATTTATGCCAACGGGGGTGGATCGGGTCGTATCGAGACCTTGTCACATTACGACGACGAGGCTCAGCTCCCTCTGAAAAGGGCACGAGTGGCGTGCTTTCGGCGCCCAGGCAGAATCGACAAAGGACAACTACGCCTGACCATGTGCAAAAGGCAGGTCGTTCGAGGTTGAACGAACAAGGCATCGCGCCGAAGGACCAAAGAGCGGAGGACTGACAGCGGAGAAGCCTCAAGCTGGCCGACACCATATCTTCCTGCGCCGACTCAGATTCCAGTTATCTTTCCTCCGTGAGGGACGAACCCCTGTTTGAAGATACCACAAGTGCTGAGAAGTCTCAGTCGCAGGCTCTTGGTCACACCACGAACATGCACATGTCACGCTGAATATTATCCAAGGTGCTGTTGGGGTGGCGACAAAAGCAAAATGCTGAGAGGTATCGCACACCACGATTGATTGGATAACTGGACAACGATCGGGCAGAAGATCCCCTGTGAATCGGGCAACGAAAGACTCTTGATTTTCTATCTAAGGAGCGGAATTGGACCGAACTAAATACTCGATGGAGATATGCAGGCAGCAGTATCATGACTGGTTGTAGCCTGCTAGGCAGCGGTGCTGTTGACTTTCTGTGTGAGTGAGCGACCTGATCTTGACAAATGACATCGCAATGACATCAGTCACATCTTCCTCTTCTGAACACCCATTTCTTGTCGTTCCATAAGACCGGCATTGGAAGCCAGTTATAGTACACACACACACACACACACACAATTTATTATGTATATATCTAGCAGAGAATAGAAAGAGACAGAAAGGAGCAAGAGACTTTACGCTCTGCTCGTAATTTGGTAGAGCAGTGTATTGTAGTCAACTTGTAGCAGATTCATCCACAAAATTTCTTAGTGAGCGTGTGATAGTACGATGCGAGTTACAGTCGACAGAGCGCTATGTAACTCCAAATCAGTAAGATCTTTGGACTTTTTTCTAAATAATGTCATAGTTGTACAGTATGTACTGGCTAAAGTAGGCAGATATCTTGAAGCTGATGCTCTTAGAGCTTACTAACTCTAAGCTGTCTACAACCAATGATATATAGCATATCGCACACCACGATTGATTGGATAACTGGACAACGATCGGGCAGAAGATCCCCTGTGAATCGGGCAACGAAAGACTCTTAATTTTCTATCTAAGGAGCGGAATTGGACCGAACTAAATACTTGATGGAGATACTGCTGCCTGCAAGGCAGCAGTATCATGACTGGTTGTAGCCTGCTAGGCAGCGGTGCTGTTGACTTTCTGTGTGAGTGAGCGACCTGATCTTGACATACCCCCCCAGGTTGAACTTGTTCAAACTGTGACTCGAGAAGATAAGGAGTGAGAGAACGTGGCGAACTAGTCGCTCTCAGATTCATCTTGTGCCTCAAGGACACTTCTGATATCGACGAGTGCTAATTGCTCGAGGAAATGCTTGAATTTCTGGCCCGGTAAGATCTTCGTGAGACCATCCGCGACCATTTCGGTTGTTGGCGTGTATGAGACTTGAAATTGACCTTGCTGATAGGCTTGCCTTGCCCAACAGTTATGGACATCAACATGCTTGAGCTGCGTCCTTAGGCGCGGCAGGTCGGCCTTGATCAGTCTGATTGTCTGCTGGTTGTCGCATTCAATTTCAAGCGGATGATCAAGCTGAAGGTTGATCTGTTGAAATAGACGTTGTGTAGCAATGGCTTCCTTGGCTGTACTTGTGAAAGCCAGGAGCTCTGCCTCTGTGGACGAGGTTGTGACAGTATTCTGCTTGCTGGCTTTCCAACTGACGGGTCCGCCGAACAGTACGATGATGTATCCCTGTGATGACTTTCGAGTCTCAGGATCGTCTGCGAAGGCAGCGTCTGACGCGACGCGAAGTTCCCGTGGAATGCTGCTGTGGTTGATCTTGACTAGATCCGTGGAGCCTTTGCCGTTGAACTGGATAGCAAGGTATCGGGTTGGCCAAAGGTATTCCATCATTCTATCCACCAGGTAGTCATGCTTGTCGGATGGATTGAGCAGAAATTCTGCCAGCTTGGAGATCGGCTTGGAAATATCGGGCCGTGTGATGACCGCGACGTAATTGACGGAGCCGACCTTCTGCTGATAGCGGTGGACCTGGCTTGGCGTTGCCTGGTCCTCCCGAGGTTGGAGGTCGTTCGTAGGGAACAGGCTTCCCTTGAAATGATCGCGCTTGGCGATATTGTATTGGTTAGCGATTTTCTCAATGTATGAGTCCTGGCAGAGCCATAGCTTGCGAGCTGCCCTGTCTCGCAGGACTCGAATGCCTAGGAACCATTTCAGTTCCCCTAGGTCCTTCATTTCGTATTGAGCTTTTAATTTGACGATGAATTCGTCTGCGGCGTCTTGGTGTTTGGCGCGATGCAGCAGGACGATGTCGTCAACAAAGAAGAAAACAGTGAGCCAGTTGTTTGTGAAGAGACAAGGTTCTTCCTGGCTTTGTCTGAGACCAAGCTTCTCAAAAGCTGTGGTCAAGTCTTTTTGCCATAGCAAAGGTGACCGTCGTAGTCCATATAATGCTCGTAGCAGTTTTAGTACCCATCCGCGACGGCGGTAGCCATCTGGGAATTGGACATGGACGTCTTCGTCAAGTAGACTGTTTGTGAATGCGTTGACCGCATCGAGCTGTCTCGTCTCGAGGTCGAATTTGGCGGTGATTGCCATCAGAACGCGGAATGACCGTCCTGCGAGGGTGGCTGCGTAGGTGTCCTTGGACCCTGGCTGCTGCAGATCACCTCGAACGCAGATTCGTGCTTTGAACTTCTGGAGGTATCCATGCTTGTTGAACTTGTATTTAAACACCCAGGTAAGTGGTAGGACTTGGCCGGTTGCCTGATCCTTCGGGATTGGCTGAACCGTTCCACGTTTATTCACGTTAGTCCATTCGATTTCCATGGCTTCTTTGAAGTCTTGTCCAAATTGGTGACTGGTGAGCTCATGGTAGTTTCGTGGCGCTGGAGGAAGGCTTCGTCGGTGCAGCTTTTGTTCACGACCGATGAAAAAGCTGCTTCGGTAAACTGCACAGGAACCAGCTGCTGCTGCGCGAGCTCGTTCACTTTGCTTCCTTTCTCGCGCCGATTTCCGTGTGGGCTGGTCAGTTTCACGCGTCTTGTGCGTGGACCTTTTGTTCGTATCTTGTTGATCGCTGGACTGATCTTGTTGATCATCCTCGGCGGGTAGAGCATCATATATTCGAGACTCTTGATTGTCTTTGACTGTTGATGTCTCGCTTTCCTCATCAGAGCGGTCCTCTGACTGATCGGATTGATCATCTTGATCATCCGGGCGTCGAGAGCCTCTTTGACTCTCGTCTGGTGTTGGATAAACTGTCTGGCTTGTGACTTGTTCTTCACAGTCGCGAAGCTCCTGACCAGTATTATCTTCGTTGGTAGATCTGCCTCCGACCCAGACGGTCGATCGGACTGAAGTCGATCTGACCGACCTGTCGTCGTTCTCGGCGCTGGACTCAACATGCGCTTCTGGCCTGATTCCTTCATATTCATCAAGCTCTGAGTCGCTTTCGATATGAGCGGGAAGCTGAATCTGAGGTGGTTCAGCCGTGGGAAGAGATTGTAGCTGATGATCCTTTGGATCATAGAAACAGGTTTCGTCAAAGGTCACGTCACGGACTCGGCGGACTTCCTGTCTCTCAGGGATCCAGATCCTGAAGATGTTGGTGGAATCATATCCAACAAGGTATCCGACCTCTGCATGTGGATGGGTCTTCAAGTTCTTCTTGCTCTTTCCCTTCAGGGCCTCCCTGGTCAGCGGATAGGCGCGGCATCCGTACGCCTTTAGATGAGTAATATCGGGCTGCGTCTGGAGATACCCAGTATCGCGATTGTTCTCCCGTGGCCACTGGTGCAGCCGTTCGAACGGCGTTTTCCAGTTGTTTGCCTGCTGCGGCGATCTGTTATGTAGATACACCGCAGTCTTCCAGGTCTCAGGCCACATTTCGTCCGGAAAGTTGGCACCAACCTGCATTGTGCGAGACTGGCTACCTATTACCCCCCCAGATCGTTCAGCAGGCCCATTTTGTGCCGGTGTGTCGGGTGCGGTGGGCTCGTCATCGATCCCTTTGGTCTCGATCCAAGCCAGATATTCCGCCTGAAGTGCTCGATCATTATCTCGGTGGATGATGCAGATCGACGTGTTAAATTGCCGTTGAACGTAGGCTTCAAAAGCCTTTAACGCTCCGAGGACGCTCTCCGTGGTTGCATCCTTCAGAAGGTAGATGTAAATCATGGATGTGTATTCATCTCTGATCAGCATGGCGTATTTCATTCCGTTATATCCATCGCTCAGGGCGAAGATGTCAACGTAGATGCGCCAGAATGGTCGTGGTGCTTTTGTCTGCGGGCTTCGTCGTGAGACAATACGTTTTGCCTTTGAAACGGCGCAGTCTTTGCACTCGACCTTGAGCGGGCCTTTGATCTTGGCTCCGGTTGTCTGTTGAACTAGGCGCTCCAGGGCTTCAGACCCAAGGTGACCTAGACGTTGGTGCCAACGAATGGCTTCCGCAGTGGACTCGGGTCTCGGCTGCGTGGATGAGGTGAAGGCAGTTGCCGGTGGGGTGTGCGATTCGTAATCGACTTGGTTGAATTCAATGACAGGCTGGCGATATCGCCTCTCTGTGCGAAAGATCGTCTTTCCGTCTTTTGAGACGGCGCCCGTTGCTGGGTTCCAGTTGTATCCTCTTTGGACAAAAAGATCCAGGGACGCAACGTTTGTGTGGAATCTTGGGATGTAGGCTACATTTTGGAGCCTGAACTTGTGCGCGTTTCCGATTCGGATGATCACATCACCATGTCCATGGATCTCAAGGTGTGTGTCTCCAGAAAAAGCTCCTTCGGGATCGTCGCAAGGCTTATATGATCCTTCGACAAAGCGTTCGGAGTTATTGCAGATGTGAAAGTCAGATCCAGAGTCCAGGATAAAGGAATCGCGAAGTGGATAGACAGCTGCAGTCGAGAAGGTGGATTGGATCTGCGGGCCGGACGTCTGTTGCGTCGGCTGTAGAGCTTCTGGCTGAACCTTGGCGATGGCTCCAGCACTAGGAAAATGACTTCTGATAAGGTTACCTTTCCGAAGCTTAAGGGCTCTTCGAACTATACCCTTTGGGCCCTACGGGCCGAGGCATACCTGGTTAGGGAAGGTCTTTATAAGACTATTTCCCCTTCTAATAACTCAAGCCCTATCGGGCTTGAAGATGAAGACAGGGCCCTTGCAACTATAAAGCTAATGCTAGAAGACGGGCCTTTGGTCCAAATTCAGCATAAGAAAACTGCTAACGCAGCCTGGCTAGCTCTTAAAGAGCTATATAGCCCTAAGGGCTTTGCGAGCGAATTCCTTACTATAAAGGAATTCTTCGACTCAACCTTATCTAAATTCTCCTCTATGGAAGAGTATTTAAATAAGGTTAAAGAACTAGCTGACCAATTGGAAGCTAAGAACCTTAAGCTACCGAAGACGGTAGTTATAGCTTGGGTTTTAAATAACCTAAGCGAAGACTACGAAGGGCTTATATCAAATATAACTCAAAGCCTACGAAATAACGCTGAGTCTTATACGCTTGAGACTCTATTCTCTAGCCTTTTGGACGAATCTAAGAGGCTAGATAATAAGGATAATAGCTATCCGCAGGCCTTCCTAGCTAGGAAGACCCCTTCCCCAATAGGAAGGTATAAGGCTAAAAACGGCTATAAAGCTCAAAAGGGCAAATACTGCACCTATTGCAAGCTAACTAGCCACGAGGCTAAAAGCTGCTTCTTTCTCTTTCCCGAAAAAGCCCCCCAGAAATGGCAGAAAAGAGATAAATATCAAGCCGATAAATCACCTAAAGAAACACAGGACAATAATACAGCTATTCTACTAGCTAATTCGGACTCTCAATCCTCTATAAATTCGGACTCTAATTCTATGGAATTAGACCTAGATTTTGAACATCTAGGAAGCCTAGAAGATATCGACCTCGATTTGCAGGTATTTACAACCCTTTATAACCCTAATAGCTCTAATAAAACCAATAAAACTAAAAGCCCTATAGCTTTAAATCCAGGAAGGATTATACTTGATACGGGGGCTTCAAGACATATTATTAGTCAAAAGAGCTATTTCTATAATTATTCAGAATGCAATAAAACAGTTTCCTGGGGCAAAGCTAAGACTATTGCTATTAAAGGAATTGGCTGCGTGAAAATCCAATTCAAAGATACAAAGATAACCTATATCTTAAATAACTGCCTATATATGCCTGAACTAGGATATAACCTTATTAGCCAGTCTCAACTAGCTAAAGATACCTATTCTATATATTATAAGGATAAGGTTATCCTACGTAATATTAAAGACAGGAAGTTACTTACTATCGGATACCTTAAAAATAGCCTATATTACCTTAATATAGCTATAATAAAAGATAGTACTATAATTAAGTATAATATAAATACTATATATGAGGATAATAAATATACTATAGCTAATACTATAGCTAATAATAATACTATAACTAATAATAATGCTATAACTAAAAATAATAATACTATAGCAAAGAATAATACTATAGCTAATACTATAACTAAAAATAATACTATACCTAATAGCAATAACTATGACTATAATACCCTTTGGCACTATAGGCTCGGGCATATAGCGAATATAGATAAATTAAGATCCCTAGGTCTAGCTAATATAGCTAACCTAGATAAACCATGCGAGATTTGCCTAGAGGGCAAATTTACTAATAAGATAAATAAGATAACTAATAACAAAGAACTAGAATACCTAGATAAGGTATCTAGTGATATTTGCGGTCCTATATCGCCTACAGGATATAATAATAATAAATACTACATAACCTTCCTAGATAAGTCTACTAGGTACTTATCGATTAAGCTTCTCAAAGCTAAATCAGATGCCTATACTGCTTTCCGTGAATATAAGCAGCTGGTTGAGAATAATAACGATAAAAAGAAAATAAAGCTCCTAGCTACGGATAACGGGACCGAGTATATAAATAATAGGTTTAATACCTATCTTATAAATAACGGCATTATACATCAAAAATCAGCTGCCTATACCCCAGAGCAAAATGGGCTTGCCGAACGGATAAATAGAACCCTATGGAATAAGGCTAGGTGCCTGCTAAAGACAGCTAGCCTAGATAACAAACTTTGGGAAGAGGCTATATTAACGGCTGTCTATTTATATAATAGAACACCTCACAGCTCTATAAGTTATAAAACACCTTACGAGGCGTTATATAAGATAAAACCAAATATAGGGCATATCCGTATTTTCGGGTCTATTGCCTTTTATAAAAATAAGACTCCTATAAATAAGCTAGATAATAGAGCATATAAGGGTATATTAATAGGCTATACTAATTCTAGCAGCCTATATAAAGTCTATAACCCTATATTAGGGAAATGCATATATACTAGGGATATTACAATAATAGAAGGAACCTTCTATAATAACCTCCCTAAAGATACTATAGATAATATAGATAATAATAATATAATAGAAATTAGCCTAGCTAATACTACTAAGGCGAATACTATTTTACCTAGTAATAATAATAGTCCTATATCTAATAATAGCTCTATATCTAATAATAATACCCCTATATCTAATAATAATAGCCCTATATTTAATAATAATAATAATCCTATACCTAATAATACTATTAGGCAATCGTCTAGAACCTATACAGACGATGACTCTATAGACGAATTAGCCCTTGTGGTTAATATAGAAGATGAACCCAATACCTATAAGCAGGCCATAGCTAGCCTACAATGCGATAACTGGAAAAAGTCTATGCAAAAGGAAATAAACGAATTAGAAGCCCAAGACACCTGGGAACTAATAAACCTTCCGCCTAATAGGGTGCCTTTAAAAGGCCGCTGGGTCTATAAAATAAAATACGATAAAGATAATAAACCTACCTATAAGTCTAGGTGGGTGGTTAAGGGCTTTAACCAAATAATAGGCCTAGACTATCTAGAGACCTTCTCTAGTACTTGCCGGCCTGAAAATTATAGGCTTATATTCATACTGGCATTATTTAATAAATGGCCGCTATTACAATACGACATAAAAAATGCCTTTGTGCATGCAAAGATAGATAAAGAGATATACGTTGAGCAGCCTATAGGCTTTATAAAGGACCTAACTAAGGTCTGTAAACTAAATAAAGCCCTATACGGGCTAAAACAGTCACCTAGGCTATGGTATCAATACCTATTATCTATACTAAAAGAGGAAGGCTTTTCTATCCTTCCGCAAGACGAAGCTATCTTTATAAATAATAAGCTCGGACTTATTATCATATGCCACGTCGATGACCTTATTATAACTGGGCCTAATTATAATAATAGTATAACTATGATTATTAACAAGATAAAGAATAAGCTTAAGGTCCAAGAGCTAGGTCCTATTCATGAATTCCTAGGAATGGAAATAGACTATAATATAGAAAAAGGCTATATTTTAGTCGCGCTAGGCGTAAACTCTTCTTCTTCTTCTTTAGAGCTTATATCGTCGACGCTCTATTTATCGCTTCCTTTTATATAGGCGAGTATCTTTATTATATTCCTTACTACTTATATTATACCTATAATCTTAGGGGTTTCTTTATTATCGTCCGAGATATAATATTCTCTAGCTTAGTTACATACTTCTAGCCTTTTTGCTTCTTCTATAGCTTTAGACTATTTTTTAGCTTTAGCGATTAATTATTCTTCTTCTTCTTCGTAATAACGTCTTTATTATTTATATTATTATATTTAGTATATATCCTTTTACTATTTATCTCTATTTTCTTTTATCTACTTATTAAATACTCCTCTAAGGTATATAAATTCGACTCCTTCGTTAGATCGACTAGGACTTCCCTATTAATTACGCGGCTTAGGTTCTTCTTATTATTTCTTTAGCTTATATCTATTAGTTACTCCTTATAAGCTAGAGACTCCTCTTCTATTAATTATAATAAGGGTTCTTAATTCTCTAGGGAACCATCCGCTACCTTATTTATCTAAAAGGTATATATTATAGTTATCGTTATAGTAAGCTATCTAGCTTATACTATTATAATTTACTACTTTTCTATTAGTAGCGTTAAACTATCTCTTACCTTCTAGTATTAGTTTTTAGTCTTTCTTAGGCTATTTATAATTACTCTTAAAGTATCTAAACTTTCCGTAATTATAATATTACTTCTTACTTTTATTATATTTAAACTTTCCCTTTTATATAGTATCTAAGTCTATTCTTCTTAGGTTTATAATATAGGTATAGGCGATAGGTTCTTTATACCGTTTTCTTTATATATTAGCCTAATAGCCTTTATTAAATATATATTAATTAACCTATCCGGTTCTCTTATTACCTTTTTCTATATATTATTCGTACTATCTATTATCGATTCTAACCGCTATTTCGATATATTTAGTAAGTTTATTAGGCTAGTCTTCTCTAATAAGGTTATCTTTAATAGGTTCCTTAAGTCCTTCGTAGAATTAAGCTATAAGGGCGTTCTCCCCTTACGAGACTCGCGATATAGCTTATCGGAATTCCGCTATATTTTAAGAAGCTAACCCCTTTTAGGTAAGTAATAAGAGCTTCTTTTCGTTAACTTATTATTCGTTTAGGTTCCCGAAAGCGCCTTTAAGTATATTCTTAAAGTTATTAAGGTACTCGAAGATACGCTTAGTTTCTAGCTTATATATAGTAGCGTTCTAAAGCTAATCCTTAAGGTAAGGTTCGAACTAAATAAGGGTATTTCCTTTAAGGAAGGATCTTATATTTATAACCCTATCCCTAAGATATAGGAATAAACTAATATATTATTTCTAGTATAGTTAGACCTATATTATAAATAGCTAAAGCTATATAGGCTATTAAAGTATATAGGTATCTAGATTTTTATACGTTCTTTACTACCTTTAGTAAGTTATTATTTAAGTTATCGATTATTTTCCTCTATTATCGTAACCTACTATTAGAGGGCTATAAGTTCGTTTATTATATCTCCGGCCGATATAGCTAGTCTAATAGAAGTTACCTCTTCGTATTGTATTATTTATTTTAGTAACGAATAGTATTACTTAAGGTAACGCTATAACCTTCTAAATAAAAGCTTTTAACGTATAATAGTTTAGGTTCCTAAGGGATAAACCGGCGGGTTTATATTAGTAATAAGGTTAGGGCATCGGGTTACGGTTAGTAATAGATTAGAGATCGTAATTAGGTATAAAGTAATATAAGTATATTTATATTAGAATAAAGTATTAAAAGCTAGCTAAGTATCTATATTAAGGTAAGGAAATTAGGGGGTCCTATATACTTAATATAATCCTACGGATTATACTAGATCGCGGGGATTATCGCTATAATCCCGTCGCTCTTACCGAGATAGGTCGTAGTGGCTCACTTAGATAATAGCTATAATCTAAGCGATCTTATCGCTCTACCCTCTATTAGTCCGTCGCTCCGACTATTACTCTATATAGCCTATATTAGCGCTATATAGCCGGCCTATCCCGCGACCCGTTAACCTAGGTCATAATACCTCGCTATAAAGATAGCCTACTTTTACTTAAATAATAAAACCTTTAATTTAATTATTATTTAGACTAGAGTCTTATAAAGGTCCCCCCTCTCCTTAATCCTCTTCCTCCTTTATATAGCTATATTATATTAGAGATTAAAAATAACTATAAGAATAATTATAATTAGCTTTATAGATAATATAAATATAGCTAGTATTAATAAAATATTAAAATAAATAATATATTAACTTAAAAGAGTATAAGTAATATATTTTAAGTAGGCTATAGACTATAAAATATAATTTAAGCTAAGTAAAAGTAAACTTATTTACTTTACTTAATAAAGAAGGGTAATAATTAATATACTTTAGCTTAGACCGAATATAATATAACTTATATAATTAGCTAGATTATTAAGGGTCTAGGTATATTAAAAACTCTAATAATAAATATACCTTAAAGAACTCTAGGCTAAATTAATAAGGTAGACTTAAGCCCTTATAGGTATTACGGTATTAATATAAGGCTACTCGCTTTATAGAGTAAGGGAAGTTTATATAAAGGTTATCTAATTATTAATAGCCTATAGAGCTATAGCTTATTACTCCCTTACCTTAATTAAAGGTAAACTTAATAAGATAGTTAATTAATTACTTAAAAAGCTAGTCGGAATACCTATAAGTTATTACTAAAGCCTATAGGCTATATTAATATATTATCTTAAAGTAAAGGTAAATATACCCCCCTTAAATCTCTACTTTAATTAAAGGGTTTATAGGCTTTTCTAAAGACTTAAAGATAATAAGACTATAGCTATAATCCGCTAAGTAATTAATAAGGTAATTATAATTATTTAGAAAAAGTAAAGATAAATAAGATTATAATAAAAGCTACTTAAAGAAATAATAAAAAATATAGCTTAATAAATAAGACTATTATTTATTTAGGTAATTACTAAACCTACTTATAACCGCTAGCTATAGGAGGAGTAAACCTATAGATAGAATACTATAAAGGAGCTTATTTACTAATATTATACTTACTTTTATACTTTAGATATTTAATTACCGCTAGGGTTAAAAATATATTTAAGTACTATAAGAAACTCTTAAAGTATATTAACTCGATAATTATATAACTTAAGACTAAAAAAATAAGCCTTAATACCTTTCTCTTATAATATAAAGTATTAATAATAATTTTACCTTTATATAAGTATAATTAAGCTAAGGATATAATATATTATATTATATTCTTACTTAAAGATAAAGGCTTAGAGAAGAGCTCTTATTAGTCTTATTATAAGATAATTATATAATTTAATAAGCCTTATTAAAGAAAGATTAAGTAAAATACTTAATAAATAATTCCTTACCCTTAACTAACTTTTATAATTTAATTTAATTTTATACTATATTAATATAACCCTAAAATAATATAATATAGGGATAGACTAGAGGTAGTATAGGGCTAAAAGTAACGCGATTTTAATAACTCTATTTATTATAACTTTACTTACTTAAAGTCTAATACCCTATATTAGAATTAAACTATATATAATATAGAAGCTATTAATTAAATATTATAGCTCCCCTCCTTATATTTATAGCTAGATCTACCCTTATTTCTTATAGAGGTCTTATTATACTATACTTACTTTACGGTTAATCTAGCCTTAGAGTAAGACTAGGACTAAGACTAGCGCTTAATAGCGAGAGTAATAAGGCCTAAGCCTAAGGCGCGGCCTATATAAATAATAGCGATAGGGGATAGGTAAGGTTCTAGCTCTTATAATAAGGGGCTAAGGGGTATATATAGCTATAGACTTTAAGGCACGACCTATAATAATATAAAGGTATTTAGATCGGTATCTTATAGGGCCTAAAGCTCCTCGATTATATTAAAGGGGTTAGCTAAATAAGGGCTTAGAGTAAGGTTAAGTATAGTATAAGAGATAAATAGACTATAAGGGGCGGTAGAGCTAATAAGGTATATCTTAAAGAGATAAGTGAATATAGGGTCCTTAACTTAATTATATATAAGCTAGTTATAAGACTAGATAAGACTAGAGATATATTAAGCGAAGAGATATTATTAAAATATTAAGTATCTTAATAAGAGCTAGCTACGCCTTTATACCTTTAGCGCGGGGCTAAAGTAAGAGCTATAAGTAAGGGTTATAATAGAGGATTTAGGCCTAACGAGAGGCTAAGTAAAGTATAGGGCTAAATTAAGATTAATAGCCTTTCCTTTACCCTTATCGATAATATAAAGGCAGCTTAAGCTAGCGGTAAGGGAGCTATAAGACTAGGCGGCTAGTACCTTTAGTATATTAAGAGATATCTATATAGCCTTAAGGGATTATTAAGATATCTTATTAATAATAGCGAGCCGATCTTAAAATTACCTTTAATAAGCCTATAGTCTTAGCCTAATCGTTATAATTATTAATATTAATAATAAGTAATCTAAGGGCGGAACGACTTATATATACTACTATAAGGTATAGACTATAGCCTAGGCTTTAATACTACGCTCTTAGAGCGCTAGGTAATAGAGCTCTACTTATTAAGGGAGATTAATAAAAAATAATAATAGAGAAATACTAGACCTACCTCTTTATTATCCTTATCAATAACCCTAATTAAGGTTATCTAAATATTCTATTATATTATAGA
>QEPE01000011.1:0-107258 GCA_003945565.1 Tolypocladium inflatum | reverse complement strand
TAACCCTAACCCTAACCCTAACCCTAACCCTAACCCTAACCCTAACCCTAACCCTAACCCTAACCCTAACCCTAACCCTAACCCGAACCCGAACCCGAACCCGAACCCTATCGTCCACCCTATCTCTCGACCGAAGGTCATCCCTATCTATTACCCGAAGGGTAACCGAATCTCTCGCCCGAAGGGCGACTATAATAAATCCCTCTATTTTTTTCCTATCTTCTATATAGCGGTAGAGAATAAAGGATAGGGTCGGGATAGGGTCGGGATAGGGTTAGGTTTTTTCTTCCTTAAAAGATCGAAGATCTTTTATATAGCGGTTTTCTTTAAGAAGATCTTCGATCTTCTATATAGCGGTAGAGAATAAAGGATAGGGTCGGGATAGGGTCGGGATAGGGACGGACTTCGGGTCGATCTTCTATATAGCGGTAGAGAATAAAGGATAGGGTCGGGATAGGGTTAGGTTTTTTCTTCCTTAAAAGATCGAAGATCTTTTATATAGCGGTTTTCTTTAAGAAGATCTTCGATCTTCTATATAGCAGTAGAGAATTTAGGATAGGGTCGGGATAGGGTTGGGTTAGGTTTCCTTAGAAGATCTTCGATCTTCTATATAGCGGTAGAGAAAATAGGGATAGGGTCGGGATAGGGTTAGGATAGGGTCAATCTTCTATATAGCGGTAGAGAATTTAGGATAGGGTCGGGATAGGGTCGGGATAGGGTCAATCTTCTATATAGCGGTAGAGAATTTAGGATAGGGTCGGGATAGGGTCAATCTTCTATATAGCGGTAGAGAATTTAAGATAGGGTCGGGATAGGGTCAATCTTCTATATAGCGGTAGAGAATTTAAGATAGGGTCGGGATAGGGTCGGACTTTAGGTTAGTCTTCTATATAGTAATATAGAGGATAGGGTCGGGTTAGGGACGGACTTCGGGTTAGTCTTCTATATAGTAGTAAAAGAAGGATAGGGACGGACTTCGGGTCGATCTTCTATATAGCGGTATAGAGGATAGGGTCGGGTTAGGGACGGACTTAGGGTCGGGATAGGAAAAGAAAGAAAGAAAGAATAAGGATAGAAAAGAGAGTAAGAAAGAGAATAGAAATAAGAAAGAGAGTAAAAAAGAGAATAAAAATAAGAAAGAAAGTAAAAAGAGAATAAGAATACGGTCGGTTATATAGAGGGTTATTTCTTCCTTCTTCTCTTAGGTTTAGAAATCGAGTAATCCTTAAAGATTATCGTAAGACTTTTCTTTTATTTATCGTATATTTCTCGCCCGTTTTAGAGTTTAGGATCGCTTAGCTTACTTCGCCCCTTCCTTCGCCCCTTCTTTTACCCCTCTTCTATAGTAGAAAAATTCTCTCTTAATAGCTTCGGGCCGGGCTTAGGGTCTAGGTCCGGGTTTAGGCTTAGGTCTAGGTCTAGGTCCGGGTCTAGGTCTAGGTCCGGGTCTAGGTCTAGGTCCGGGTCGAGGCCTAGGTCTAGGTCGAGGCCTAGGTCTAGAATAGGAAGAGTTTTCTTAAGGTTAGCTTTAGGTCGGCTTCGGGTCGGCTTAGGGTCGGGCTTCGGGTTAACCTTAGGCTAGCTAGCTATAAAGAGAGAAGACTTTCTCTTCTTTAGTCTTCCTTCTCTTTTCTTTATCTCTTTAACCTTCTTTCTCCTTGCCTTCCTCCCCCCTCTAGGGATTTCTAGGGATTCCTTTAGGCTCGTCTAGGGATTTCCCTTAGGCTTTCCTTTAGGATTTCTTAGCTTTCCCCTTCCTCCCCCTTCCTTAGGGATTTCTTCGATTTCTAAGGGATTTTTCTCTTACGATTTCGTCGATTTCTAGGGGATTTCCTTCTTCGGATTTCCTTTAGGTCTCTTCGGCCCCGAGGTACGAGTCTTTCTCGGCCTTAGGCTTTTCCCTCGATTTTCGAGCTTTCCTTAGAGCTTCGGGCTAGCTTTATCCGCTACCCTAGAGCCTCGACCCCGACCCGGCTTACTTAGCCGAATTCACCCTTTTCGCCTCTCTTAGGCTCCGGCCTAGGCTTACGAGCCGAGATGTCCTTAGAGTGCCCCTCGTGTCGGGGCCTCTATAAGGATATCTTAGAGCATATCCGCAAACGGCATCCTACCGACGGCTATACCGAAAAACAGCTCGAACCTCTCGGCCTTCTTCCGTGCCCTATATGCGCTACGGCTTGCCGGGGCCCGCACGGGCTCCGAACGCATAGCGCTAAGGTCCACGGAACGACCGGGACTTCGCGGATCTCGACCCTTCCGAGGGCTAGGAATAAGGCCTTTACCGTTAGGGCCCTAGCTAGCCCGCTAAAAGGAAGGAAAAGACCGGCAAACACTCCCTCGCCGCTATCTCAAAGGCCCCGAAGACGCCTTAGAGCCGGAACTCCCTCTCGGAGCCCCTCTATCGTCTCGGCTACCTCTATCGTCTCGGCTACCTCTATCGTCTCGGATACCCCTATCTCGGCTACCCTAAGCCCTAGAGACCCGTTAGAGGTCCGAGACTCGATAGAACTCCCCGAGGACTATATCTCGCGACCGAGAACTCTCTCGGAATCCTCGACAGACCCTCTACCCTCTGCCTCAGCCCTTCTCGCCTCGTACGAAAGGCTAGGCTGGGAAAAAGAAGTCCCTTCCTATTTACGGAAGGCTAGGCTTCCGAAGGGCCCCCTCGCTACGGAATTCGAACAGGCTGCTCTAGAAGAAGCGCATAAGAAGGCTACGGAGCCTATCTTAGCTAGAGAGCCCGTTCGGAAGCTCCTAGCCTTCTCGAAAGTCCCGATCCCGGAAAAACGAATCCACCCCCGGCAGGCTGCCCTTTTCGCCTCGGCAGCTAACGAAGCCGCGAAAGCCTTCCTAGGAAAGCCGAAGGAATCGACCCTCCTGCCCTTCTTACTCCTTCCTAGGGTCCTAGGCCTAGGGCTAGCCCAGGGAAACCTCGCGGCAACCCTTAAGGGATTCCCCTCGAACCTGCCGGCTCTAGAAGCCACCCTCGTCTCTCTCGAACGCCCTACCGAAAAGGGCCCTATTCGGCACCGAACCCCGGCCGAACAGGCTACGAGGCAGCTAGAAAGGGGTTTCCTAGGGCGGGCGGCAAAGGCCCTTATCGACTCGAGCCCCCTAGCCCCCGAGACCCCCGAGACCCTAGCTACGATCCGGGAAAAACACCCCTTAGGGCCTAAAAACCCCTTTTCGGGCAAAACCAGGCCCTACGCAGGCCAAAACGTTACTCTAGAGTCTATTTCGAAAGCTATAGACTCTATCGGCAAGGAAAAGGCCCCGGGCCTAAGCGGCTGGACTAGGCCTTTGCTAGACCTAGCTATCGGAAAAGACTCGCAAGTCCTAGCAGCCCTACGACTGTTAGCAGACATGATCCGGCAAGGCACAGCACCCGGGGCAGACCTTCTCTGCCCTTCTCGCCTTATAGGCCTCGAAAAACCCGACGGGGGGGTTAGGCCTATAGCTATAGGAGACCTTATCTATAGGGTGGCTACGAAAGCTATCCTTATAGGGTCTTTTAGGCCCGAAATGCTCCTCCCCTCGCAGCTAGGGGTTAGCAATCCCGGAGGCGTCGAACCAGCTATCTTCCTTCTCGAAGAGGCTATAGAGGGCCCGAATCTAGGCGGCTATACTTCCCTAGCCTCCCTAGACCTCTCGAACGCCTTTAACACGGCCGGGAGAGCCTCTATCGCAACAGCGGTCCTAAAATACGCTCCTACGCTATATAGGGCCGCTGCCTGGGCTTATAATAGCCCAGCCCTCCTAGCTACCGAAGGGGGGGCTATTCTAGCCTCTTCCGAAGGGGTTAGGCAAGGGGACCCTCTCGGCCCCCTTCTCTTTTCCCTAGCGTTAAGGCCGATTCTCGAGACCTTAGCTAGAAAACTCCCCTCCGCGGCTATCGTAGCCTATCTAGACGATATTTATATCCTAGATAAGGCCCCCGGTAGCCTAGCCACGGCAGCCGCGGTCTTCCAGGACTCCTCGCTAGCCCTCAGCCTCACGAAAAGCCAGGAACAGCCGCTAGAAGAGCTACGAAAACAGGGACTCAGGGTCCTAGGCTCTTTTATCGGCCCCCTAGGGCCTAGAAAGGCATTCCTTAGGGAAAAAAGTATAAGCCTCGCAAAGGCTTTACTTCCTCTTCGGGAAATACCGAAGCAATACGCCCTCTTATTGCTAGGAGGCAGCGTACACCTCCTTCTTCGGCACCTTTTACGGCAGCTAGCCCCAGAGGGCCTAGAAGAGACCTGGGCTTCTATCGACTTCGAAATCAGGGACGCTATAGGGGACCTTCTAGCTAGGGACCCCGAAAACAGCCCCCTAGACGACCTCCCTACCGGAAACCCAAGCCTAGAGCTTATAGCTCTACCGCTTAGAGACGGAGGCCTAGGAATCCCCTCGCACGAAGAGCTAGCCCGAGGGCTCTACGAGGCAGCAAAGGCAGCATCCCAGCCTATCCTTAGGCAAATCCTCGAGCAGCCTATCGTCTCTAAAGACCCCCCGAAGCCGACGGCTAAGGAAGTCCTTATAGAGACGAATAGGAAGAGGCTAGAGAGGCTCGAAAGCACCCTTAGCCTAGGGCAGCAGCGGGCCAGGCTAGAAAACGCTAGCTATCTCGGAAGAAAATGGCTTAGGGCCTTCCCGACGCAAAAGCAGCTTCTTCTTCCCGATTCCGAGATAACCGAAGCCCTCCGAAGCCGGCTACTCCTGCCAATCCGACCCCTCGAGACCCCCTGCAGCTATTGCGGCTCTAGGGTCTCCCTAGGCCACGAAGACACCTGCCGCGCCGCTAGCCGGAAGTGGACTTTTCGTCACGACCTTATTGCCCGTGCCTTTTCTAAAGCACTATCTTGCCGGGCCCTAAACGTCGTCGAAGAGCCCCCTATCGGCCAAGGGGCTAGCCTTAGGGCCGATTTCGCTATTACGATCGGAAATAGCCGCTATTACTACGACGTTCAGGTCGTTGCGGTTAATAAGGATTCCGCGAGAGAAGACCCTTACGAGACCCTTCGCGAGGCAGCAGACGAAAAACGCCGGAAATATAAGGCCCTAGGGATATCCTTTAGGCCCCTTATCTTCTCGGCAGGCGGCCTTATGGAAAAGGAGACGGCAAAGGCCTATAAGGAAATCCAGCTCCTAGCGGGCCCTACGGCAGCTAGCTGGCTCGATATCTCTATCGGTCTAACACTCACGAAAATCAGGGCCTTCTCGGCAGCCTCGATAGCTAGGGATCACCCTAGTCTAACGAGGAATAAGGCTACTAACTAACCCCCCTACCCCCTTCCCCTTTCCCTATTCGCTAGTATTTCCTTTATCCTTTCTTTTCCTTAGTATTTTCCTATCTCTCCCGATTCTCCCTCTCTTCCTTAGTATTTCCTATCTCTCTCTATCCTTATTATCCCTCTTTCCTTAGTACCTCTATCTAGATCGCTCTTTTCCTTAGTCTCTCGCTCTCTCTTATTTTTCTCTCTCTCTTTCTATATAGCTTTAGTAAAGAAAATCGGCAAAAAGGCTAGATAAAACTATTAGATATAAATAGAAACCCTAAGTAACCCTAACCCTAACCCACCATCATGAGTGTTAACGCCACGGCGACGGGCATCCTTCCGGGATGAAGGCGACCACACATCCCATGACGTTGTTGAGCATAGCAACCACGTTCATATAGGCGAAGTGGTCTCGCCTCAGCCAACCAAGCCAGGTGAAGAGGATGAGCAAGGCCAGGACAATCGTTAGACAGACGATAATGCGGACGAACCTCCAGATCTCCTTCTGAATTAAAGTCGCACGCTCCTCGGCAGAAGACGTAGCCTTGGCGATGCGCCCCATTACGGATCGGGCTCCTGTCAGGACCACGACGCCAACGCCGCTACCGTTCACGACAAGAGTTCCCATCAGGGCGATGTTGCGGCTTTCCACGAAGTTCTGGTCGGTCATGTCAACCGCACCTTCGATCTCATCCGATTCTCCAGTCAAGACAGCGCGATCGAACTTGATATCACCGGAGTGACTCAAAAGGCGAAGGTCAGCTGGAACCTTGCTTCCGATATGGAGATGTACAATGTCGCCGCTGACGAGTTCTGAGGCCGGTACTTTTTGCAGTTTGCCCTCGCGGTGGACAAGGGCTTCGGCAGGAAGGAGACCGGTAATCGATTTCATGGTCCGCTGGGTGGACCAGTCCTGGAACGCCGAGAAACCGGCCTGGAGGGCGATGACGATGATGACTAAAATAGCGAGTGCCAGGTTGGTGGCGGATGGAGGGTCGCTCAAGGGCCTCCAGCAGATGAAGAAGATGATGACACCAACCCAGAGGACAGAACAGAATCCGCCAAAGACGTAGCCGAGGATCTTCTTCCAGTAGTTGGTCTTGGGCTGGGGGAGCGTGTTCTTGCCATCGCGGCGGAGTCTGTTCGCCACAATACCGTCCGATAAGCCTTGGTCTTTGGCGACGTTCAGCTGTTGGCAGATCTGATCGACCTTGAGTTCGTGGAAGTTGAGGCTTGCGAAGTAGTCTTGGTCGTCCTTTTTGGCGGCCTTGGTGTCTGTCGAAGTGACTGCTTCGACATTGCGAGACTCGGCCACATGGATAGAGAGTGTGCGGTATTCAATCTGCACGCCCAAATATGGGGACGAAGGAGGAAGGTTAACTCTGGAAGTGGTGGAGGTACGACTCAAAGATCGTCTTCGTGACAGCGATCGAGAATCCACATCTCTCGACCGACCAGGAGCCCTGCCGCGAGCGACACGAGCGTGACCTGCGTCATCGAAAGTGATGCGCATATCGCGATCGGCCTCCCTTAGGTTCCCGATCACGGTGCGATCGCGTCCGCTGTGCTGGTTCATAGACCGTGGCCCCGTAGGAACCAGTTCCAATGTACCGATACTCTTCGTCAAAACTAAGACCTTTAAGCCTAATAATGTTTCCAACGGACTATTCTGTGCCTGATAGTACGCGCAATACCAGCACGTCACTTTTACTGGACCGTGCCTCTCCTGGAGATATCCGATGTTCTAGAGCATGATCAGCTCTCTTCCACATCTTCGGTTCAGTCTCATGGTCGGCAACGGAGCCGGGATCCCGAGGGAGAACGTTGACATCCACCTCGGGGATGTGGTCGTTAGCCATCCTACTGGCACAAGTCCTGTAGTGCTTCAGTACGATCTCAGTTCAACGTCATCCAGCAACCAGATATTACCTTGTAGCTAGCAATGGGCGCTCTGCTATGCCCTGGAGCAGCGGCCGACGTTTGTCAACAACGTCTCCACGCCTCGGGGTGCGGACGTCGAACCAGTTCCGACAACCGCAAAGAGGAAGAATTATTATACAGCTAGGAGCGAATTCGGTTTCACCCTTGCACATCTTGGTTATTTGAGCACGACCAGCGATACTTTTCGCTACACTGAAGTACAGCGAATAAGTCAGACCCCAAGACTAACACATAAAGAACCGCTCTAGCAAGGTACAGGCTTTAATGACTAGGAGACTGCTCTCCTTACGACTGGCTATGAAAGCTCTTCACGGTTGACGGGCTGGTTGGCGAACAGTCTCAGCGCTTCCGCATGGAGGTTGTCTGTGCTCATGGCTCGTGACGGCATGACGGACGGTGGAAGGGTGGAACAGAGATCCACCGTAGTTGTCTGTGCGAGAGCGTAAAATGTAGTATGCGGGAGTAGGACGACGAGACGTGGGATACTTGTATTATATAGGCTCGCAAGGGGGTGGAGAGTCTATATTGGGGTGCCGTCGGGAGTACTCGTCCGTGCAACACCCACCACATCAATCACTGTATTGCTACCCGTCGGTTAAACCTATAGACTATAGTCTGAGCAATGTCATAGGAACAGTGGCACGGCGTATATGCTGCGTGTGGCGCGACCGTAACATACCACTCAAGTGCTATGCGTAGGCCGCCCAGAGCGCTTCGAAAAGCCGCCCTAAACTGGCAAGTACTGGCCACGTCGACGATTTGCATATCTAATTTTTGGTCTCTAGAAGTGAGGTCAAGGACATTGTATTTAAGCCGCGGATACTACGGCCCTCAGGATGTCCTCTATTGCTGTCCACCCAACGTCACAATGAGCAGCCTGAATCTCAGAAATCGCATTTCACGCTATCTAGATAGGGACAGATCTCCGTCTGAAGGACTAGTTGACTTCGAAATTCGAGCCCTGGGCGGCGATACGAGCATCATATAACTCAAAGCGTTGCCATTGCCACCAAAACAGGGCACCGTCTTGCCGCAGGAGCGCATTGCCGAGCTCAACGAGGAAATACGGCAATTGTCATGCGAACTGGAATATTACCAAAATTTGACCGACGACGTGTTATTGCATATTATGCCGATTGTTCATTTCCACTCGTCCGGCCTCTTCTCCATGGTTCAGAAGTGCAGCGCGAGCATTGAGCAGGCATTCACTCAGCAGCAGCATTCACAGCAGCAGCATTCACAGCAGCAGCATTCACAGCAGCAGCATTCACAGCAGCAGCATTCACAGCAGCAGCATTCACAGCAGCAGCATTCACAACAGCAGCATTCACAGCAGCAGCATTCACAACAGCAGCATTCACAGCAGCAGCATTCACAGCAGCAGCATTCACAGCAGCAGCATTCACAACGGGTCCAATCTAGGGCAAGTCATTGAAACAAAAGGACGTCTAAATGATGCGATCCAGATAGTTTGCTCCGGGGCACGTTGACGATGTGGTGTAATACTGCTAAGGGCTGTCGGACTGTTGGTCTCTGGGGGTGCCATTGTGCATTTGACTACATCGTTACCAACATGCATGATTGCGGTTCACAAAATTAGTTCAGCGGAGATATTATTTCGGATTCTCTTGTCGCATTCTGTTTGGCTTCTGTGGCCGTGCTGGCGACGGCGGCAGCTTGAAAGTAACTCGGCGCTTCCTGACTCCTCCACTGCTGCTCTTTTGCTGCCCCCTCCCCTCAAGCGCTACTTTGACTGGCTCCCACTTTTGCTTGGCCTGCTTTAGCTGTCCCGTCTCGATTGGTTCATCACTCAGAACATAGTCAAAGAACTCCTCCATGTCCCTGTCGAAGCCGTCGTCAAGAGCTTTAGCCGTTAGTGCGTCAGGACCCATCCATACGAGACATTGCGTGAGGGCTGAATGATCCTACCGCTTTTCTCTGCTTCGTTCTCGAGACTGTTATCGCCACGAGTAGTCGCGTCAGCTTTATGTGCCATCATGTCTTCCGTAACATCTGCTCGCCTGCATCAGTCCAAGGTGCATGTGCAAATTATACAGATTGGCTAGCTTGACCATACGAATGTGGACAAACGGACGGGATTTCATAGCCTAATAGCCACCAATGCTATTGAGTAGCCAGGTGGGTCCCTCCATCACCGGTTGCCGTAGAATACAAATGGCCATTGCGAAAAAGGTGCACACAGCCAGATGCTGATAGGCTCGTTATGGGCCAAAACTTGCAAGTGTCGTGAAGTCACGGCCGAATTGTGCCGAGAATTCGCGGAATGGTGGCCTAGCGCAGAATGAAACCGTCTCCATCTAACTCCGGCGATTCATACGTACGGAACAAACAGAGAGGCACAGACCGCTAGGCTCATGCTATATAGGAGGCACCACACCTAACGCAGCTGAGTACCGCATCATTTTCTCGGAGCATAAAACATAGGATCTCCGGAGCGGCTCTCCGCCGACATGCTTAACGTCGAGGCGCGGACGGTGGGAGATTCGGGTAAACCCCCTCCAGCTTCAACAAATCTGGATACCCCATCACTAACCTACACCTAGACAGCGACTGGAAAAGCTCAGAAAGCGACAGCGCAGGAAGTCTGCGCACTTTCGTTGTTCGCGACGATAAAGACCCCGACGGGCCACCACAAACGCCGGGCACGCGGACGCCAACCTTAATCGACGATTCTGGCCGAGACGAGGGACCTTCTTCTGCGGAGAAGGCAAAATCGGGATACAAATGCAGTAAGCGCCAGAGACGACGATCTGCGTCAGAGAGAGCTATCGATTGTAGCAAGGCCTTGTGCGATGCAATTGGTTGCGCTTCGCACCCGTATGGTGGCGCAAGCTTCCGCCCGCCTCGGCGTTTCAACCCTTATCTATTCGCAGAGTATTTGGAGGATGCGATCCCTGCCATTGACGATTTCTCGCGTAGTCTTAGAAATCTAAGGAGCGAGATGGACTCGTGGGCTGGGGTGCGGAGGCAACGTAATACCTACCCCGATTGCCATCACCGGGATACTCGCAGTGCCCGCTCAGAGCGTCGTCATGGCAGTCGTGACGACTCGAGGTCTACGGGCAGGGGCCACTGGCAATGCGAATGCTCCGGGGCATTGGCCGACGAGCATACGCCGGCACACCAGTCGAACGAAGACACAGACTCGGATCAGCCATTTGTTCGACTCAGGCCAAGAATGCGCCGGGGGAGGCGCCGCAGCTAGAAATGGTATTGTTGAGCGCAGGAAGCACATAAGTGAAATGCTAGGTCTTTGTCCACATTGCGTCTTCAAAGTCTAGGAATCGGTCATTCCGGGCGTATAAGCGTCCACAGCAGTCCTCCTGCATTCATGATGTTAGTCTGGAGTTTACGGCTCACCTCGGTCTTCAGTTGGCGTTTTCATGCACCTACCCTACACCCATCACCTCACCATCACATTCACAGTTTTCCATCCGTTCTATCACTTCCTCCTCGTTTAAAAGGGTTTTATTACATGCATATCGAATTGACCTGACGGAGAGTCCTCTATTTAGTCCTCGGATCCGCAACTTTTGCATTCAGATGCCCTCGTCCCGGTCAGCCCAAGGTTCCACCATCCAAATACTTCTTAGCTCCTTGACCAGTCCTGGCCCTCACAGCGCCCTGGAAAGTATAGACCTTACAGTCGATGAGGGAGTTCAAGATGGAGCCAGCCGGCCTGAGAGAGTTGGCGACGTGGGAAAAGACACGGGCGTCCTCACTACCAATCAGAGTAGCGAGGAGCAGCAGGAGCTCTCCGGCTTCTACTGCGTGGCGTGCAATGGTCCAATTGGTCCCCAACCGGTCTTGCGAATCTGCGGCTGCGTAAGTCTTTGCTTCCTTGTGAGCTCATGATAATGACAAACGCAGCTGTACTGTTGGGCATGCACTGCCAAGGCCACGCGGCGTTGGAACAGGCGGGACTTTGCCTGCAACATCCGCCAGCACTGGCGTCAAGGAAACCACGACGGGAGGGAGACACTCGGACTGGGCGAGGACTGCAACATCTGCTACGTGGCTCTTTGTCAAAGGCGCACCCGATGCCTCCCCTATAGTCAGTTGTGCCTCCATGTCGTTCGCGGCGGTTACTGACACGTCTAGGCCACGTCTTTCACCAACCATACATCGAAGAGTATAAAGCTACCGCCAATAGTTGCCCTACTTGCTGGAGGCCTCACGGGAAGGATACTACATGGATGGTTGGGGCTGCTAATATTCAGTCCGGATGTAGGGGCATGGCAGAGAAAGTGCGGCCAGTATAGTGGCTGAGGGCGCCGGCGCATTAGAAACTGATCTACGATAGAACAATTCTTGCCAGTATCCCTAACGTCGACACAGGCGGCTGGAATACGCCGACCCGTCGGAGGCTCTCTGGTAATGACTATATAAAGCCAAGCTGCCACCCAGATTCGCGGCCGGAAGTCAGAGATACGCAGACGCAAACTACCCGAAGGTCGGACTACTATCATTAATCTACGTTTCGTGATCTCACGATGGAGGTAGAAGCACTCGTGGTGCAGGTTCGGTGTTTTGGGTTTGGGTGTCATAAGGGGACGGAGTTGATGTCAACCGACGACATTGCCTACGATAGATACGTGATGATTGGAGCTGGCTTGTTCTATTGCACTGGCTGCGCGAAGGAGACTGGCTTCCTGGAGGAGATACTACGAGTTAATTGAAGGACTTTGCGGGAACATCACGACCGGCAATGACAATAAGTCGACCCCTAGCAGTAAAGTGACAATCGAGCGGGCACCAAATCCACCTGCCCAGGCGCAATACAGTGACCGTTACAGGGCCGGCAATGGCGGGATGCACCTTGCGCCGGTTCGACAGCTCTATTATTGACAAGTAATCGCCCTAGTCCTCGTTGCTGGGCCACGGCGTCTGTTTGAGCTGCTCTAGCCTTAGCCCGCTCCCCGCTATGGCCAATTCCGGTCCTGGAAGCTTCTGTTCGCCGGTATTCGGTATGCCCAGCAGCATGAAGTGGTCTTCCGGCCCAACTGCCACAAAGGAAAAGAACGCCAAGACCCGCAGAACAACACCCGCAGCGCACGGATCAAGACATTGGGGCAACTCGTCTCCACACAAGAGTGGACAATGTGATTTGTGGACTGGGAGACGGGGCTTGGCCGACGACTGACCGGCTATGGCAATCAGGGACGAAAAATGTATAAATATCGCTGACTCTCCCCTCTTGGTCTGATTTTTCTTTCTCTTTTCTCTTTAGTGCTCGTCTAGGTGCTACATGCTCTTCTGGTAGTCCTGTCCAGGTGCTTCATGCCCGTCAGGTGCTCTTCCTACCCGTCCAGGTGCTACATGCCCTTCCGGTAGTCCTGTCAAGGTGCTTCATGCCCTTCAGGTGCTCTTCCTACCCTTCCGGTAGTCCTGTCAAGGAGCTTCATGCCCGTCAGGTGCTCTTCCTACCCGTCCAGGTGCTACATGCCCTTCCGGTAGTCCTGTCCAGGTGATTCATGCCCTTCATTGCTAGCCTTTGGTGAGCACACCGAATACTGCCTGACAGAGCAGTAGGACGAAGCAGCAGACCTTCTCGTAGTGTCCGGTGCCAGTAGCTGCCATGCATCTCCGTTACGTTGGTGCGCTGCGTGGTCAAGGTTGCTTGGGCTGCCGCGGAGACCTGGTCTCGCAGGCATTGCCCTAGTAAGACCGCGCCGCGCGACCAAGGTGGCGTTGCGTACTGTCAGTGAAGCCAACATGCTGCTAGATAGAGAAGAACTCAGGCGAGGAAGTTGCCGGGGTCGAGGTTAGCTTGGGGAGAAGTTGGCCCCGATGCGTATGGGATACAATAATGGTGTGGAGTCTGGATGATGATGGTGAGGCGATTTGCGCTCTGCTGGGGCATGCTGAATGTCACGTATAACAGTTAATTAAAGGCAATACGAATCCACGGAATGGGGTGTTGGAAAGGGCGTAACCTGTCCGTCCGAGGGAGAAGCCAAGGGCCGTTATAAGCGCGCATGTAATCGGTCGATGGCTTGCTGCAGATCTGCTACTCGCCCCTGCCTTCAGTGAGTTCCGATCGAACCCCCGTTCCGCACCATCTGGTCCGCCCCACCTGTTGGTCGACGTCCGCTCTGCATTCCAGCGACGTCGCACACACCGAGAAGCATAAGGGGAGGATGATCTCTTTGAGCTGACCAACTACAGCGATTGCTTTCGCGATGTTTCTGCAATGGCCTTCGCAAGGTTGGTGTGCTTCCAGGAGCTCAGGCTAGCTCCCAATTCATAAGCCTGTAGAACTGGCAAATCGCGACACGGCGGTCTTGTCGCCTCTTGAAATCGCAAAGAGCCAATGAGAAAGGTAGGCCGGGGGTAGGGGTCCATCCAAACGGCCTGTCAACGCCGCATCGGAGGCTCTCCGACCAAGGACCGACACTAGACACACTCGGGCAGCTTCCGAGGAGAAAAAGGGCGCAATAGGTTACGGGCATCTTATTTGCACTGGCCACGTCTCTTTCTCTCTGATCCCAGAGCCTTTTGTTGCCCAACGAGACATCCATGCAAAAACCATAACGCCACAGGTATGTTAGACCTCGGGTGCGCTGGGTGGGGCAGTAGAACTCATTACGACCAAACAATAGAGGGTCTCAACAGGCCGCAGACATGGTTTTCAGGAACATGGCCAAGGAACGACGCGAGTGCCGAAAAGATTCTAGTAGGGCGGAGTGGCTCAGATTTTCGCGGAGGCGACCAAAGGGTGGACAGCCCCGGGCATATCCCGAGGAGACTTCTCTGACTATACCCCAGGTGTCTGGTGAGGAGAGGCAAAATGCGCATAGGAAGACTTGGTACCCCGCAGAATAAGGGTCTGTAGTTCACTTGTGGAAGTGGTGACTGAGCAGTACCAAGATATTACTGACCTACACTTCCTTGGCGTGAGAGCCCAACATACACACCCTCGGAGTGGAGGCTCCAATACATTCACCCTACACCCCCCAAGATGAGGCGTGTCTTTCGGACAAGTGCCGCGGTCATCTTGTCAACTTGTCGATTTGCAACCGCCAGGGCTGACGAGCTCTCTGAAAGGCAGCAAATAGAACTCAACCCTGACACTGTCCGTCGTGAACAACGGACAACGCAAGATTGGGTCGCTGCATCAAGATCTTGACAGAACTAGAACCGGCAAGTGTCAGTCGGTCAAGGCCGATGGGGCTAGTCAGACTCTGCACTATGAGCAATGTGGTAGTTCCGGGCTGGTTCTTGCCGCCGTCGTCTTGTGGACTTGTCTCTGCTGAAGCTGTATCGTCTCGGCATCAATAAATAGATAGTACTGTATCCCTGGTAGCATCCAGTGTCAATGAACGAATAACATAGATCGTCAAATTCTGCACAAGACACTAAATGACAATAGACGGCGTTTTCAAACGGCAGCGTAGCCACCCACAGCGCACGACCTCCCCGCCGAATGAAGAAACGGACAGCGACTCTAGCAAGAACAGGCTATAAAGTTGTGTCCAGAATCGTCATACATAGAAGTCAGCAAGCGTTCTGTGGCACAAGCGACCGTGGCACAAGCGACCAGGCAGGTTCAGGACTATAGAGGCAGACCCACGTAGACAGTTGTGGGCGCAGTTACCCTGCACGGCCCTGCGTCAAGACGATCAAGTTGTTGGCAACTATCCACCTCATGAGCCTCAGGCCATGCTTTGGAGCAAGAAGGAGCCATTCGGATGTAGAGAGCCGAAATGTTTCCGAATCACCTAATCGGTCGGTTAGGCTCGACGGAAAAGGTATCCATGATGCTCTCTCCTTCCTACCAATGGTCAAACCCGAATGAACACCATTAGAGCCGTCTCTTGCATCACTGTCAACAAGGCCAGAACCTGGCAGCAAGGGCGGTTCCCCAACGTGCATCCAGAAGTCGAGTTCTGGCCAACTACGGTCAAGCCAAACCTCCTGCGTAAACAGAACCCATCTCGGCCTGCCGCTGCATCGTTGAACCCCTCGGAAAGATTGTGAGGATCGAAATTGCAATACTGTACGTGTTGCAAGCACACAGCATTTTTCTTACTTTGGGATCTAGTATCATCTCGAGTCGCATCCAACTGCCTGACTGGGACGGGACTGCAGCAAAAGTCAGACATGCCTCATTGGTACGAGCATGGCGTCGAAGAAAAGGCCAAGGCCTATAAAAGCGATCCAACCATCCTGCGGAAGACCGGAGATCTTGGAGACAAGGCACATGTCTTCGCTGCAATGGTATACCGCAGGCACCCCTTTCTGGCCTGCTGAAGGACTCTCGTGCTCCGCCCGTATCCCAAAATTGAGTGCCGAACCTGGCCCACACCCGCCGGCGCCTTGAGAGGCTCCCTAGGCCCTACCGAACCCTCCGTGGTGCCAAATAACTCTCCACGCGCCGCATCTCTCTCGCACCCTTTCTCTCTCGTTCTCTCCGCTTTTCGAGTCTACCTGCCTTGCAGATTCCACCGCCGATTTCACCTTGCTATGTGCTTGCTCCCGCCGTCTTCTTTCGCTCGCGCCTTCCTTGGCCTCTATGAACAACCCTTGATCGTCCTTCCTTACTCGACATCACCCCGTCCGCTGAGAGCCGCTCACCGGCCGCTCGTCACCATGGTCTCCCGAGTTCCAAGCGGTCCCGGGCCATGACATTGTCACCCTGCGGCGTGCCTGGCGGAGGTCGGCGGACATGAATGGAGAGTACAGACCGCACCTTCCCCAACGCGGTCGGGTCAGGACCATCCATAAACTCTATCATGTTATTCTCCTCTTGCTTCCTGTTCCACATCTCAATGAACTCGCGTTGGGCTTCCGCGTCGACGGCTTCGTCCACCCTGACCGTACGGCCTTTGGCTTGGACTGCAGCCGGCGATTGGCTTTGGTCACGTGAAGAGGATACGCCGACAGAAGTTGACCACTGATCCGAAGTAGACAGAGCATCCTGGAAAGCAATCCGGAAGCGTTCCGTACCCAGCCTATCCACCGGGATCTCGGACATGAAGGTGAACCTTTCAGGGCTCTGCTCACCGGACTTGTTGCACATGTTTCCGGTCGTACTGAGCCCAGGCCTGGTCGCAAAAAGAGACTCGACCGCCCAAAGCGAGTCAGACGATCAAGAAAGCAAGCCAAACATGTCACACTAAGCCCCACTGCGCTGATTGCCGACGGTGTGGTGTACGCATGGAATAATCGCCTAAAGCAGTGGATTGAAAGGAATGGGGGCGCTCACCCCAAGGTTTTCTCACAAGGCACTAACTACCCGGGCTACTTCATAGAGGTGCGCCCTGATTATTGTGGTCACCCGGTTCAGCTAGAGTTTGATAGTTTATATAGACTCTGGCAAGGAACGAATGAATTCTTGCGGGTGGCTATTGACACAAAGGTCGCGGAAGGAATGGTGCGAGATTGCCATTCGGGGTATAGTTTTTGTAGAACATGAAGACGCTATATAGTTCAAACGACTTCATTCTTTCCTATGCCCGTACATTGCCCATCCTTCTTCCCCCCGCTCTATTAGAATAGCTTTTCACTACATCAGCCTACCAGGCTCACTAAAAGGGCGGCCATAGTGCTCCCGTCACTTACGGTACTAAATGTCCTGCTTGGAGACAGATTAGCACGGATAGGGCCGCTGAATAGGGTTTAGGCAGGGAACAGCATCCAAGTGCTATGCAATGCTGCCCATGTGATGCGCACTATCGGTTGGAGAAGGTTGCTCTGAAGGCAGGGGGCCCTGCTACAGCGACCTTGTCCAAGAACTATACAGAGGTCAGCTGGCGTCGTGGAGTCTCGTGTTGGCGGCTGTCTACTGACACATTATCTAATAGCGGGAGCCTCCCCACAGGCGATGAAGGAATCGGCGCCCTAACCATTCGTTTCCTGAGGCACCAGATATCTCACCAGGAGGCATCATGTCACGACCGCCATGACGCCAACTTGGCACAACGTGGTGGGATCTCAGCATGCATCATCCTACACAGTTCTCCGCTCGGTCACAGTCTGACGACGGCGCGAGGCAGACACGCCCTGCAAACCTTCTAAAGCAGGAGGATGCATTGGGGCCAGACTTGACACAAACCCGCATCTTAGTGACCGATGTTCGTCTCGGCAGCTCACTATTGGCTAAAAACGAGTGCTAAATTCCCCTGTACAAAAAGCAGGTACAGGCGGCAGCTATTCTGCTGGATCCTTGCCCATCCTGAACGGAATGAGTAATAGCAGATGCACATGCAGAAACTCTCTGCGGGCCTGGGCTCAAGGAACGTCTATTTAAACACCACCGGTACCCCAGGCTTGCCCTCTCGCAGCGAGACTTCAGCCTCCCTTCGACAGTGCCAATTTACGTACAGAGTCTCTTCAGTATGCCAGGCTCCTCTGGCCCCCAGACCAATCCTATTTCCCGTATGACTAGCGAGCCCCGCGACTCTAGCCATGGACCCAACGTTCAGGACAGCCTCCCTACAAGTCGACCTGGGTCCGAGCTAGAAGAAAATACATCGCAGGCAACGGACGCAGCGTCCGTAACCTCTAGACAGCTTCGAGTCGTTAATCGCGACTACGAAATTATCGGGCCGGGTAGACGTAAACGGCAAGAAGTTCCTGCAGTCCCAGGTAACATATTCTGTTTGTCTCTCGTTTATTGAGCAAGCAACTTACTTGCTTAGGGGGCGGACCCTGTGAATCTGCTGACTCTGGTCCTCGACATGACGTGGTCCACTCTGATCACAACTCGCATGTTAAACGGCAACAGCGAGCGTCACGTGGCACGGTCGCCGGTAGGAAGGGCGTTACACCAAAGCCGCGCAAGAAGAGGTCCAAAATGTTCGCTTCGTGTCGAACCCAAAGGAAGCCTCTATCCAGATATAGCGGTGAGTGGTATAAGGTTTCGCGCCTTACCGACGTCCGACACTGTAATGGGTCTGTACAATTCAAGGCTGAGTGGACTCCTGTTTGGATACCTATATCGGATCTTGGGGGAAAGGAGGCGTACAAAGAGGCGGAGGAACTCTTTGTCGAGAAGTTCGGGCCAGGGGACTGGGACAATGCATCCCGTTGATGGAAACCTGACGAGGAACCTCAGGTGGAATGTGAGATTCAGTATGCCTCAGACTAGTGATATCGCTCGTACTTAAGCAAATACGTGGAACAGAGTTGGCTGATGCTATGAATCTTTGTCTACCTGGTATGGTAAGGCCACTTAGCCCAGGCGCTACGAATAGGTATCGTACACAGGCCATGAAGCATACACGAATATGAGCGCGACGTAACCCTTTAGCCAGTGCAAATTATATAGCGTTTGGCTGCCCACTAACACTTTTACCCACTGAAAAGGCACTAGTCTTTAGACCGATCAGTCGGGGTGCATTCATTCTCCTGAGGCCACGCGTCACTAGGTTCCGCTAAACGTTTGCGTAGATTCAATATCATTAAATTGATAGCACTTCGCTAGGCCCCCCCGCATTTGCGCGAAGATAGTACTGGGAAACCCCGTGGGGAAAAACCAATACCGAGGGGCGAACAGAAAATAATAGTCACCTCTTCCTCCACCAATTCGGCTGAACGTGCCAGCCCATGAAACGGCTCAAATCATTATAAACAAAACAGAAATGTTGCAAGGGATAATTGGGCATAGAAAACGACGTGCAGGCTGATTAAGATATCAGAGTGGCCTCTGCAACTCAGCAAGGCTTCTCCTCAAACCCTGCGCCACGCTGGTGAGTCTTGTTCGCCGTGCACTCTGCTCCTCGGGCTCTGATCCGATTCGGAGCAGCTTCTCGTCAGAGAGATGAGAAACAGAGTTTGGACAGAAGGCTTTTGGCAGGGGCGATATGATGTGACGCTCGATGACCTGTCGTGCAACATTGTCGACAAATGTTTTCATCGCAACCTGCGATCGGTCAGTATTAGCAATCATAACCCCAAGCTGTTCCAGGTATCCACCTTATAGTAGGCATCAGTTGCGTCATTGCCTCCCTGCAAGCCTGTTCGTCCATATCGACAGTGATCCGCGATTCAATTGCGGAGACGAACCTGTCAATGTCGACCGGATGGTTGCTGATGTGCAGTTTCCCGTGCCAATCATGCTCAGTCACCTGAGCGATGGCGTCCCTGAATGCGGCTTTCTGTCCCGTCAGCCTGTCTTTTTGGACATTATCCGTATAGTAGTGGTTATAAGTCAAAGGACTTCCTCTCTCGTCACGTATGAGCTTGTCGAGTTCTTCTAACGCAAGCTTCTCAGCGTTGTCAAGCCACTCCCTCAGTACGTTGCCGATTTCGCTCCGCAACCTTTCTTCTGGAACAAGACTTGCGACAGCCTGATCTATCCATTGCGACGCAATGCGCAGGACATCAGCAATATGAGCTTGAGAAATGCTGTGCCATCGCCGAGATTGCTCGTGAAAGAGCTCAGAGAGAAGCGCCGAGTTGGAGTTACCCGGCAGATCTCTCCCTCGGGTGCGAGAGTAAGCCTATACCAACGCCGTCAGAACCAAAAGATAGCTGATCACATGGAATTCAACGGACCTGCTTAACCCATTGCATCATTTCTGCTTTGTTTATAATGATTTGAGCCGTCTCATCGGCTGACTCGATCTCCGGAGTAGCGGATGGAGAGGCGGAACCAACTTTTCGTCTCTGTCCGTGGCCGCGCATGTAAGCCGCAAAACTGGTGTTGGTTGCTTGTACGCGAGCTCGAAGCCTGCAGAGTTCGTTCTCGAAAAAGAATTCGGCATCGATACTGTGATAGTTGCCATCCAGTGCCGCTTGAAATAACTCGTAAAATCTCATGCTCAGACTTGTCATAAAGGACCGAATATGCCCGACGGTTGGTCGAGCATCTCCCAGAGACTTCAACTCCATTTCCATCACAGCTAGGCTCTTCTTGATTTCATCCCGCACCTTAGGCAATTCTCTTTCAATGTGGGTATCGAGAAGATCCTGCAAGAAGAGCCGAAGTTTTTCTGCTCCGACCCGATCTAGGTCGAGCTTTTGACTGGCCCAGACCGGAGTCGAGAAAAAGCGGAGTTCCCTTCTAGACCGAGTCTCCATAGTAATCCCTTCCTGAAGTTCCGAGGGACTTGGATTTTTCAAGAGGAAAAACCCGAGTTTGAGCTTTATGACATCTTGGTTCTTGGCAACAAGAGCAATGTTGGCCTCTGCGCCTTGGTTGATCAAGTCGGGTTTGGTGAGAATTCCCACCGTTCGCTGGCCTTCAGGGTCATGTTCCCTCGCCAGCTTGATGATCGCTTGATTTGCCATGTCATTAGTTGCTTGGAGGACTGCAAGAATTATTGCTCGAGAACTCCGAAGATATGTCGTGACCATGTCGTAAATAGCTTGAATATCCTCTTCGGTCTGCTCCTCACTGGCCACTGAGATCAGCCCTGGCAGATCCACTACACTCAAGTGCAAGCCAACAGGACCAGTGATCTCGATACGAAGAGCATCTGATGCGAAGGCGGAGCCATCGTCATTTTCCGTGTACCCTCGAATGTTCATGAGTCTTGATACGTCATGGATGATGGAGGGCAGTTCCGACATGTCCTGGACATCTTTCCGGTACGACGACAGAGTCTTCTGAACTTCCTGGCCGCGGGAAGCATGAGGCCGAACGCTGGCAGTGATTGTCGTTGACTGAGAACTCTCTGAGTGACGAAGAATGATTTCAGTCGGAAACCTTGTGCAAAGTCCCTATTGTCGTGGAAATGGTATTCCCGTGATGCCCTCCAAGACCGAGCTCTTCCCCGCTGACTGGTCTCCGCAAACAACCAGTTGAGGCAAAGCCACCAATTCTCCCACCCCATTCGCTCTGATCTTTTCGATCTGATTGAGACGATAGCTGGATCTGGAGGTTCGAAGATGGCTGAACGTTGCATCTGGGGGTTTGGACTTGCTCTGCGCGGACATGGTCATGGTTTAGGTGGACAATGTATGGATACTCGAGTTTAGAAGAAGAAGAAAGGAGAAAAAACGCTTGTTGTGAAAAGTAACGCTTCCTAACGGAGTTTTTGTTGCCTATACTTATATTTATTGTGGTAAGTGACCGGCACAACAAGGAATCTTAACCAGTCAGTCAATAGCCATTCATGCATGCGCTCAAAGTTCTGGGATAATATATCCGGAAGTCACTTGCTGGGCCAGAATGTAGGCAGTTTCTATTGGTCAAGGTTAGGTCTGGACTTCGCTTTCATTCCATATGATTGCTCAACTGCTGCCGCTTCATGCCAGTTTAGCAGAACGCAGAAATCGAGTTGCGATCCAAAGCTGTGGCCACATTCCCTGCTCTTACAATACAAGCCCATTCCTCCACTGTTTTGCGGTTTTACAAATGCAACTTAGCAGCTTATGTCCTGGAATGTACGGAGTAGTAGGACATGTGGTCGAAAACTCGAACGGCCAAGAGATGACGATTGTCTCACATGCTGGCATCCGAAGGTGACGTGTACCCTACTGGTCCCCAAGCCCGGACAAACGTTCATATTGTCGCAGAGCATATGCCGAGACAGAAAAACCAAAATGTGACCCATGCCTACGGATTCAGGGGGGAGAGCTTGTTCTCACCCGTCAGATTCGCCACAAGAGTACCCTGTGTCGCGTCGTTATTGCCGAAGAATTGGGGTTGGTGTCCATCATTGTAG
Source organism: Tolypocladium inflatum (assembly GCA_003945565.1). Taxonomy (NCBI): domain Eukaryota; kingdom Fungi; phylum Ascomycota; class Sordariomycetes; order Hypocreales; family Ophiocordycipitaceae; genus Tolypocladium; species Tolypocladium inflatum. Next base: position 85,423 of record QEPE01000011.1, on the reverse strand, counting down.
TACCTAGATCAGAGCAATGCTCCCATCTCCCGTACCAGGTATCAACCATCCAACAGAGCCTGGTAGAAGGGTAAGGACAGGGAGCACGCGCTTCGAGTCTTTTGTATATCAAACGAGAAGTGAAGCACTTGACATGTAAAGACTCTTGTATTGCTAACTAAAAGAGAGTGGAAAAGGGATTCCTTTTATCTTGTGCCGTTGTGGACTATAATGCCTATGCAGCGTTGGCTGCGTGTTGGAGGCGTTGTTGGAGGCGGCGTCGGAGGCGTTAGACTTCGCGATTGAGGCCATTGTAGCTTCAATTGAGTCTCGAGTCGTCCGCAAGAGAACAACCCGACACGATGACTCTATCGCCATTCGCGACCGTGTCTTCATCCCAACTCGAGACTCAATTGAAGCTACAATGGCCTCAATCGCGAAGTCTAACGCCTCCGACGCCGCCTCCAACAACGCCTCCAACACGCAGCCAACGCTGCATAGGCATTATAGTCCACAACGGCACAAGATAAAAGGAATCCCTTTTCCACTCTCTTTTAGTTAGCAATACAAGAGTCTTTACATGTCAATTGCTTCACTTCTCGTTTGATATTCCTTAATGACCTTTGCGCGGCTTTGATCCGTCATAGCGACTGCTCTCGTCCTTGCCGCGCGTGTGACGGCAGAGGTAGAGAGTCGTGAGTCGCGTATTTAAGGTCGGCTGGACGGGCACTCGGAGAAACCCCGACCCGACGACCGAGTCGGAAAAGCAAGTTGCGAATGGGGCAGACCAATCAAAACTCGGTCCTCTTGGCACGTTTGTCCCTGGCCAACGCCTCCGGCTTTGTTCAGCGTATGGGACTCGTTTGGCCGACTTTTAGCCGTGGCCTACTCTTATGCAAACAGCCCCATGTCGCGTCCGCTATGAGGCGCGGAAGCCATCCAGAGCGCTTCTAATGGGATTATCGTCGATCACATTTGATCGAGTTTGATCCGTCATGCTGTTCCGCCTGCCTAGCCGTCGTCGCGCATGTTGAAAGGGGTGGATGGTTGACGACAGGTCGGTGGCAGATCACGCGTCTCTCGACGCTAGTTTGGGTCAAGTTACTGCCTCGCGCCTCGCCCTGATGGCCCTGGCCCGCGAGAGGTTTCGCGACGGGAGGGTACCTCAATTGGCGCGCAGCCATTGCCGCCCTTGTGCGATCCCCGATCGCTAGCAGTTGAACGAAGCAGCTCAAGACCTGTCAGCGATCGCTGCTACATGTGTCCATTCCCTCAATTCCTCCAACCCTGCTTGCATTCTTCGCCTGGCGCCTTCATTTCCGACTTCACTGCGCTAAATAACCGCTGAGACAGTAGAAGTCGCCTGGAACTGGACCGGCTGTCGCCCTGGATATGTAATTGCAAGCCAATTGGTACCGGAAGCGCGACGTATAAAAAGGAGCTTCGTAGCCCTTCATGATGGCGATGAGAGTCAGCATCGGCTACAGCATTCCCGTGGTCTATCTATAACCTCAGGTCTTCCTAGCATCACGGCTTCCCTCTTGCGATAAGATGAAGTCCTCGCCCACGGTCATTCTTCTTGCCTGCCTCTATGGCAGTGCGCTCGCTGCACCGGCTTATTGGCAACGCCACTGCTACCAATGCTCGTAGTGGGCACGACATGCACCACAAGAGGAACCACGAGGGCCACTTCGATGCCGTCAAGTTCCTGAGCGACCTTGAAACCGCTATCGCAAAGCGCGACGGCGGCCCTACTAGTCCTCCCGTCAGCCACCCTGCTGGTCCTCCCATCGGACCACAATCCTTGGAGAAGGATAATCCCGGTCAGCGCTGCCGTCAGATCAATCAGATCAGATCTTGGACCCATATCTTTTCTGAACTGATAATTTCCCCACTATATCTGATCAGATTGACTGATTGATGTCCATCTCCTCGACAAGAAGAAACAATACATCTAGATCGTCGATGACTCCAGCCCGTAACCACGATCGGAAAACTTGGCACATACCTATAAGCTCGGCATCAAGCCGACTGCACAGTGGCGTTACCATACGTTGGCCGCCAGAGGTGGAATAGGACCGGTTTGGTTCACAGCGGTAGTCAACCAGCTTCTTGAGGTCCTCTACCACTGCAACGACGCGAATAGCGATATTGGAGTTGCCGACAATGTCCCTATTCGCGTCGTTGCAAAGGTAGAGGACTTGAAGAAGCTGGTTGGCTGCCGGAGGTGTAATGGGACCGGTTTGGTTCACCGCGGCGATCAACTCGGCATTTTTATATCCGTTTAATATAGTGGTACACAATTGAGGAAATAGCGAATCTTCGCAACAAACCTTACCCTATTCGTTCAGAATCCCCAATACTCCTTAGTATGATACGGTGGGGTTCAGGTCCAACGTCTGGCATGTCAGTGCAGTAGAAAAACGCGGGGCAGAGTGGTCCCCGACATGACCGGTAGACATTGACAGAAGAGTCAGAATTGAATGTGGCAGTTTTGGTGCGTTTGTTCATCTCATGGGACATTTGGCGCTGCTGCTTGGACGTGGCTGTGAGCTGCGAGCAGCCTAAAATGGCTTTTAATTTGAGCACTTATCGCACACCACGATTGATTGGATAACTGGACAACGATCGGGCAGAAGATCCCCTGTGAATCGGGCAACGAAAAACTCTTGATTTTCTATCTAAGGAGCGGAATTGGACCGAACTAAATACTCGATGGAGATACTGCTGCCTGCAAGGCAGCAGTATCATGACTGGTTGTAGCCTGCTAGGCAGTGGTGCTGTTGACTTTCTGTGTGAGTGAGCGACCTGATCTTGACAGCACTAGAACCTGGACGCTGGACCTGAACCACTGTAAAGAAAGGGAAAGAGTCGATGCTGCATTACCAGGCAAACACACTCGACAGCTGTACGACGAATTGTCATGGAAAGAAGCGAGCGTCCTGGCCCAGCTCAGGACGGGCATGGCGCGGCTGAACGGCTACCTTTACAATATAAAAGCATCAAAGACTCAGCAGTGCGCATGCGGGCAAGCGAGAGAGACGGTCGACCACTTCCTATTCCGGTGCAGGAAGTGGACGGCACACCGAGCCGAGATGCTGCAGTGCACCGAGACACAAAGAGGGAATCTTTCGTTCTATCTAGGAGGAAAGTCACCAGCGGACGACGCAAAGTGGACGCCAAATATGGACGCAGTCCGCGCGACGATACGGTTTGCGATAGCCACAGGTCGGCTCGACAACACGTAACGCTGAAAATATATCAGCAAACCTAACCTACCCTCCCACACTAACCCACCCCACATAAACACCCTGTGGCACGAATGGCAGGCGCCGCTTCAGCCGCTGTAGATAGGACGCTGAACACTTGGAGAATAGCCTTCAAGCTGGCTTGCTAAGAGTACAAACCCCACGAGGTCCCGCAGGAAGATGGAAAATGACGAGACTGAAGCAGAAATGGACGTTACACTGTATAGGCTTTTAGGAGATCATGGCAAAGCTTGGGAAGCGGAATGTACAATAAGTAAATAGTGCCCTATTGGCTGGCTGGCTGGCTGGCTGGTATATTTAACGCCGGGGGAGCGCTGCGCGCTCCAGGCCTCCCTGGGGGCATGCGGCGGCAGGAGTCTACCTAGTCTAGTCTAGATATCCTACAGTTCCGGTCCAATGACGAGAGTATCGTGTCGTGCCGTTCCCGTTGGCTCCTCCATTTGAGCTCGTGTCCGGTAGTGCCTATATAACTTTGGAAGGCATGCATAGCAGCTTCTATGGTGCGGGTCCTAGAGTCAAGGAAAAACAAAAGAGAGTATAGAAGGAGGCGAGTGAAGCGTTGTGTTGTGCCAAACAGCCCTAAGGGCAAATGTCCTCGTAGAAGCGTGTCACCTGCATGAACGATGCGAAGTCTGTGGGACTTGCCATGAGGCGGGACCAGTACTCTTTCGGGGTAGGGGGTTCTGGTTCGAACTTCGGCCATTGTGGGCGGAGTTCCTGGGCCTTCTTGCAATGTACGGGATGGTCTGGTGTCTTCATCTTGCCGCATGTGCAGTCGTGCCCTATTGGCTGACTGGCCACTGGGCGTAATCAATCTGTGTGTGTTTGTATCCGCCCACCAATCATCTTTGCGCCGCTTCTTTCGACGACAGGCTGACACCGCGCTCTGCTAAATCCGCATGAACATCGTTACCATCGTCACGACTACTCGAGCGCATTGCACCTCAGAGTCCTTGGAAACGCGCCTTGCGCGCCGCTCTAGTTCAGGCAAAGCCGTGCTTTCACACGCGCCGACAGTTCGACAAATGCATCTTCCCGAAATCTGGTACGCCTTTTTGAGGTCGCTGCAAACACCTCGTCCTCACTAGATCCCGTCGATGATGGACTTTGGAGGTGATCTAGATCAGTCGATTTGCAATCTGTAGCGAGGCTGCCAGCCATGGGTGTTTGAGTCTCAATAATGAAGGTGTATTGACGTTTCGAGAGTTCGGAACCAGAGTTAGGGTTCTCCCGTGGTCCACCTTGTCTGGGAGGCGAAGGTGTCGAACATTTCGGGGGATCGAGCAGTTGCGGCATGGAGTTACCCCCTGCCGGTTGATCGAGACCGGAGTCATCTTCGTAGTTAACATTACGTACCGCACTGGTGACAGACGATCTGGCGTTGCAAGCGCTGTCTCGTCGTGAGCTTCTTGCAGTCTGGCGGCTATTGCAGAGCGTATGCAGTTCCCACAGCAATTCAGCAGCTCGTTAGCACCAAGTATTTATCCTCACCACTTCAAGAGCACATACCCCTACCTATCCTAGACAGGTTATACGCAGTACGCCGAACTCCGGCCGTGTCTCGTCTACCCCTCTTTATCGGCATGCCGTTTTCTAACAGTGGGACAACATGGGAAGAACGGTTCAACAGGACTCCTACTGTACATGACCAGCTCGTGCTTGAAAATCAAGCGCGAGGATGGGGGCGGATTTTAGCCCCCCGTGAGGTTTTTGTCGTAGAATAGCGCAGGAGCCTCGGAAAATAAATGTCAAATTATACGTCGCTGAGAACATAACGGCGGAGGCGGAGCAGAATCCCATATAATGGGGAAGGAAAATAAAAAATCCATTGATGTATAGAGGTGGTTGTTCTGAACGAGTGACAAACCTAACATGACTGTCTCCAAACAACGGGGCCCGTGATTTCTTCCCCTTTCTCATAATGTCCTTGGAGCTGCAATGCAGCCCCAACAAATCTGTAATACTTGTCCCAGGTGTGTTAGAAAGGTAAGCGAGTGTAGTAACCGTGCTGCCATCCCTACAGGGTGCACTGGTCGTCGGCGAGGCCGGGCATTGTCATACAGCCGGCAATACAGTACGAGTTGCCAGCAAGGGAGCCAGAGGTGTCTGTGCAGCGGTAGAGGACGTTAAGAAGCTGGTTGGCCGCCAGAGGTGGAATGGGACCGGTGATATTCACCGCGTTGGTAAACTCGGTATTATTGTATCCTTTTAAGGATCAGAAACCAGTTCAAGTAGAGTGGGATTAATCCGAAGAGTAGGGAAGTTTACCCTGGCTAGCAACCAGATTATAGCCACATTTATACTGCTGATAAATGCAGGGAAATGTAAAAGCATCAACTCCGACTGAAAAGGCGAGCAAAGCTGCAGCCGCAGCGCTGGTACTTGCCCGGGTAAACATGATCTTTCTCTCTTTGAGATGGCAAGAGGATGGGTGTTGAGATGGGTAGTAAACAAGTTGGCAGGGATAGTTTTCGGAGTTGGATGCTATTTAGGACCCGTCCTCAAGCTGGGGATGCGACAATATTTATACGTAAGTTGCACTCTCATTACATGTCCAGCTTCTACAGTAGCCCAGCTTATGTTTCTCTGCGTTAAAAAATGGTGTTAAAGGCTTAAGGAGATGGTCGATCAGGCTGCGACCATGGCTCACATGAACCCCTAGATTTGCATTCCCATGCATTGCAAACGTCAACGCCTGGTCTTTGAACATGCAATCCTGAGGATGGCTGTAAACATCTATCAATGCCCTCTTTGGTCAAATAGTGAATCATTCATTCTTCGGTGCATACTCACGTGTTTGCCATATATATATGTCCACCCGTGGTTTCATAAGGCAGGAAACAGCCAAGTGGAATGCACCATCTTCATGTAACAAATCAAACCCGCAAGAATCGTATGACCCTAATCAATTGTGAGTCGTGACTGTCCCAGCGCCCTGTGGAGGGCGCGACACTGTCTGCAGCCTGCGCCCGCGTTTTGTATGACAGCTCACACGGCTATGTCTGGCATGCTGTGGCTGGCATGCTGTGGCTGGCATGCTGTGGCTGGCATGCTGTGGCTGGCATACCATATCTGGCAGGCAGGTGACTTGACAGAGTCTCCTCGCGAGGACGAGGGGAGGAAGGATGGTGAGGAAGATGTTAGCTGCGGATGTGGGTTAAAGGATTAGAAATCACGGAAATACTTCCCTGGAGGCGACCAAGAACGAAACCATGCCAAGAACGAGGCCACCGGGAAAGAAGCAAATGGAGCGGACAAGGTCGAAGTCGTCACTGTCTGGTTCGGAATCGTGCTTCAACTCGCAAACTATGTTCCCATTGTCCGTGTCGAAGATCTGGACACAGCCGTTGCAGCCAGTGGCAAGAAGGCCGCCGTCAGGTGAGAATCGGACGCAGCACACAAAAAATCCCCTTGGTTCCAGGTTTTGCAACAGTTGTACATCGAGCACGTGCAGAACGGCATCATTGAAAACCGCAGACCAAGATTGTGATGCCTCAGACCTGAGGCGTTCAAGATGATCTTCGAAATCGAAATCGTCCATGGCGTTGGTTGCCAGCGTATTGAACGGAGTCGTATATTGGTGGTGCACGACCTGAAGAAACAGAACCTCGAAAGAAGGTGACGTAGTTGAGCAGTTATACCGCGCAGCTTCTTTATTGTTGAGAAGATTAAAAGAGCTCAAAAGCCTTTGCAAAATGGAAACCCTAGAATCGTGAAACCAGGTCCTCGACCAACTGATTTCGAGAGGCAATTGAATCTTTAGGAAATCGCAGCGTCCGCTTTGACCTCGAAGATCGCCCAACGAGAGCTTCTCTGACGTGGCGGTGCAGCTAGGCTACATGTAGCTCTCGTGAGTCGTGACTCGTGTCGTAAGTGAGTCGTGATGTAATTAGCACCAAGGCAGTGGCGGTGTGACAAGTTACAACAGCGGGACACGAGCAGAAGGCAGCATAGCTCCACAAGTAATTGCATCTCTGCCAAATTGCTCCTTTTATTCCTTATAGGGCTGGTACGCGTATTCGCTCGCTCTACGGACGTACTCCACTTCGCATCGTTTCATTGACAGCTGTTGCCTAACGCCGGATATAAATAAGACAGACTCTATTGATACGCACCCAACTCTCAATTCGTACGTACCCCCCCACATTCAGCCACATACCAGCCACAATGCTTTTCCGATGTCGCCAACCTGAGCAATTCGCCAGCAACTATGTCTCGTGCCTAGGATTTTCGCGATTGTTAATAACAACGAAGTAAGCAATGCCGAGAAGGTAATCGATCCCCCCTTCAGCTTCAGGACTACCAACCGCCTGTTGCCGGGTTGGCTGCAGGTGCTGTAGTCCTTATGGGGCTGCAACTGCTAGTCAGACAGACGAAAGCGTCAGCTGTGTAAAGAGAAAATACAGCGCGCAAATACCACCATTCGGAACCAGTTCTCGGGAAGAGAATGGCTTGGCCAGTTGCCCTTAACTATCACTCGATGGGCACTAGACCAATTAGACGAGATCCACAGGCTTATGGAATCAAGCCTGGTCTCCAAAAGATGTTGCCACCTTGTACAGGCTCGACGAAAGCCCAATATGGCTTGCCTTGTGCGCACAGACTCTTGGAGTTAGCTAGTCAAGATGAGCCACTGAAGAAGGAAGACTTGGATCCATTTTGGCATATCAAGCGATCACGAGAAATTGACGATCCTCTTCTCCAAATACAACGTCCTCCAATGGGGATACCTAAGGATCAGCCACGAAATAGCGAACCGTTCGGCGACGAACGTGCAATCCCAGAACAACAGCTTGCGCCTCAAGGCTCAACACGAAGTGGCGTACAGAGGTCAGCGCGCCGACATTACTCTCAATTCGAGTTAGGACCAAGTCTTGACGAAGAAGATGCAGCCGACTTACAAGACCAACCACCAACTCGGCGAAAACGGAGTAAAGCCGCTGTTTCAGTAACAAATCGAGCTACTGGTCAACAGGCAAAGAGACAGAAAGGCACAAACGAGCCAATTGAATAGAATATAGCTCTTGAAGTGGACGAAGACCCGGAAATAACCGAGTCGTTGCTGGCAATGGAAACGGGAAAAGGAAAGGTTGGGGGTAGCATTACGGTTGCAACGGATTAGGAAGCTACCGGCGGAGGAATTTAACCAGGTCGTTCAACACTGCCTTGGCACCGAAGGTAGCTGCGATTACGTTAGGAATACTCTCACGTTTGTTTTGTTTCTATGGCTGTGGTTGGAAATGCTGGAGACACTATTCGCAGTGAATTGCACAGGTGGGCGATGTCGGAGGCGTTGTGGCTGAGTGTGGGGGGGTGCGTACGAATTGAGAGTTGGGTGCGTATCAATAGAGTCTGTCATAAATAACCACAGTCCCCCCCTGCTAAGATTTCGCAAGTCCGCAATGGTGGATACTACGAGGACCCCTGCGCCTACTCCCGGTCTACGCTAGCTTGAGTACCCCACTTTACCCAGGCAGGATTGGCTGTGCTGGGCAATTCCAATGCTTGGATTGATCCCCACTCCTGGAAGCCTCGTATATCAGATGCCCCTACGGCGAACCGTCTCATTAAACAACGCGCCAATGGCAGCTAGTGCCTCGTCCCAGCAATGTTGCATTCGTCCGTAGGGAGGACTCGTAGTAGTTGCTCTGCTGTTGCTGCTGTTGCTGCCGCAGCTGCCATTCGCTCGTGCCGCCCCTGATGGCGGAGGCCGGGCGGAATCCTGCCTGTACGCCAGGCGTGTGCGACTACCTTGTAGTACGTGTGTGTAGTGATGGTGAGCCCGACGGAGCATCTCGCGATGCTATTTCGCCCGAGTCAAAGGTACCTTTTCTCGAACGCTGCCTGTCCGGGTCAACGTCCTGGGCTTGACGTCGAGCGACGGAGGCCCTATGGCGTCCCTGATTTGCATTGGCCAAGGACACACAGGGAGTCAAGCGTCCAACTCAGGCCACCGCTTGTGAGGATGTGATAGCAATCCGGAATGGGCATGCGACAGGGTTGGAAAAGGATACGGCGAGTATATATCACCCGCGGCGGATCGACCTCCTGTGGTGGCGGACCCTCCTTTCCAATGAGCTCCCGGCGAGAGGCAAACTTGTCTTATTGTATAATAGCCCCAGTACGGCCGGTTGACGAGGACAGCATGGTTGGCGTTCCAGGCGCGTACAAGGGCTGCGAGACATGTCGGCGGCGCAGAGTCAAGGTATGGACCGCTGCAACTTGCGTGTTCCCAGCCGACGACCACTGCCAACCGACTCCACAGTGCAGCAACAAGAGACCGTATTGCAGTAACTGCGCCAACAGTGGGCGGCAATGTGAGGGCTACGAGAGGAGCGGGTCTTCATCACCGGCACGCCGGAGACCAAGAGCCGCGTGGCCTCGCACCCCAAGAAGGCCGCTTCCACGAAGAAGCAGAAGAGCAAGGCCGAGGACGATATGAAACCAGAGCTACAGCCGACGCAGCCGCTGACTTCGGCCTGGGACGATTTCCTGAGGCTTTCCAACCACGGCACCGAGTCTGCAGTGCTGTTGACGGCGCTGCAGACCAACTTGCAGGCAGTTTCCGGGCGCGAAAGCGTTGATGTTGCTGGATTCGACATCTCGCTGCCCACGCATGCTTGCAACCGCACATGGGCGAGGACGAATTCAACGTGAGAACCAGGTGCCTCGCACGGCTTGGTGGTGCGAAGAAGCGTACGGCTCGACCGATGGATACTGCGCCTTCTTGTCCGAGGTATGTCAAATACGACGACACGACGAGTCTCGATGGCTAACATGGACGCAGCACAATTCGTTTGCAGCGCCGAACCCGAGCGCCATTTCATGGGAGCCCACGTCAGAGCAATCCAACTTGGGGAAAAGCCTGGGGCCCAAGCACTTCACTACCGTTTCAAATCATCAGTATTTTGTGAGAGTACATCGTCCCCTGGCCGTGAGCAGAGCCTGCCATCGATCGCATGCACGGAGCTTTGACTGACTGGCTGGTAGGTTAGCCTCGCTCTGCTGAGCCGCCGAGAAAGCTTCCTTCCGAGCAGGATTGGACATCTACGCCGTGGGAGAGCCATCCAAAGTCGCCGCTCGACGAGCTGTTTGGCATCATGCTCTGCCTCCCGTCCATCTTGGCGACGGTCGACCGCATATTGCGACTCCCGGCAACCATCACTCGACGGCTCAAGGCCCAAGAACTTCTTCAAAGCTGCCTCATCCTCGAGATGCGGTTCCATCAGTGGCTTGGTGGTGTGGTCATTGGAGCGGGAGACCAGCACGCCCCATACTGGTCCGACGAGTTGAACGGGCCGGGCGTCGAGATTCCCTTTGCGAATCCGTACACCTTCAGGGATGGCCTGACGGGCATCATGTTGCTGTATTATTGGATGTCCCAGATCCTCTTCCATCGATGCATCGAAAGCTTGCACAGCGCCATCTTCCAACCGGTCCTCGATGCGTACCCCGACATGTGGCCGGACTTGCTGCCGAGCCTGCATATCGATCAGACGCAATATCAAGACGGACGCGATTTTGCAGCCAATATCTGCCGGGGGCTTGATGCTGCACTGAACAGCACGACGCAGCCGGACATGCTGCTGGGTCCCATAACGGTGGCGCTCGACTTGTACCGCGATATCAACGCAGCGACGCAGGACGGCGTTCTCGAAATATTTTGGCTCGAATCCTTCAAGAGGCGGTTAGATGCAAAGGGGCACACATTGCGAACGTGTTGCAGGCAGCGCTGCCGTCAGATCAATCAAATCAGATCTGGGTCCAAATCTGATCTGAACTGATAGTTTTCAGTATATATCTGATCTGGTTGATTGATTGATTGATATCTGATATACGGAGGGTGGGTCAGTCGGATGCTAGGTTCTCCCCAGCTTTGCTACTCCAGCAGAGACCCCCCAACGTCACACAGCCTCCTCTGATCCAGTTTTTCAGCAACTGCAGTTCCTCAACGGTCGAACCAAGTAAGGAATGCCTTTGTGATGTGACCGTAAGTTTCGCCAAGCTGAATGCCCTCTCGCAGTCGGTTGCCATCGCCGGAATGGCAAGAACGTCCAGGGCAAACCTGCTGAGCTGCGGGAACGCGCTCTTATGATCAATCCACCATTGAATCGGATCTGTCACTTGCTCCGGTTCGAGCCTGTAGTATCTTTCAAGCTCACAACCTGTTGAAGAGAGCTTCGGCTGTCGACTATGCACCCACTGCTCAAACTTGCTTTGTTCCGGTCGGCGCGTCTTGGGCAGCATCGTGACGGCGACCTCCCTCAAGGCCGTGTCGTCATTCGAGTACCAGCGCTCAAAGTAACGCTTAACTCCATCCTTGGCGTCTCGAAGCCACGGCAGCTGCTCTAGAGAGGTCCAGTTAGCCTCAAGCCATCGGAGGCCAAGATCTGGGTTTAATATGACGGCAGCCGCGAATAGCGGCGACTGGCCGAGAAGCGTGTAGTATTCATTAAGCTTTATCCAAGCGTTGTTAATGCTCGCCCTAATGCTCGCTCTCTCTTGCCCCTCCATACTGGCAATGCGGCTAACGGACCGAGCGTCGCTCTATACGTACTCATTTCGAGAGTGCGCAGGCAAAGCGGCCTCAATAAACCGTGGAGCGGTCGGAGAGTGAGGCGAGGCTTCTGTCTGGGTGCGGTGACGTAAAGGAGTTAGAATCTCATACCCTTGAAGCCTCGAGGGTAATCGCGATTGGCGTGATGGTCGCTCTCGTATCTGGCTAGGTGTCGGAGGTGGCGATCCCTCGCTGTTATCTGCTAGATGCGTAGATCTCTCCTCATATAGTGCTTTCCAGTCTTCAAGATGGTCTAGTATGAACTCCATCCCTGTCATGACTTCCCAAAGTCGACCATGACCACTGCTCGTGCCCCATCCCTGTGTTCTCATTGTCATATGGTAGATCGGCTCCAAGATATGACGGACTTCTCGCAGCAACTTCCAGTCATTAGACGTTAGGATATCACCTGTAGGTGCCCTCTTTGATACGTCTGCTTCCAGACCCAGGTCTTGGATATAACTATTGAGCTCGGACTGCTTCAGTAAGGCTCGTTCGATCATCATGTACGTCGAATTCCACCTAGTGCTGTTGTTCTGTATGACTTCAAGCTCCACTTACACGGGGCTCTGGTCCTAGCATAGCCAGGACCCACAAAACCGGGCCAAAACCCGTAACACTTACGAAACGTAATATAGCGGGAGTAGAAGTACCGGAGTATAGAAAACCAGCCCCGCGTATATAGTAAAGCGATAGGTAAATATTCTTTTGCGGCTACAAGCCTATAGCTAGAACGCTGTTACGGGTTTTGGCCCGGTTTTGTGGGTCCTGGCATAGCCAGGACCAGAGCCGTGTAAGTGGCCCGGGCCCAGGGCCCGGGCAAGCGGCCCTTGTAAGTGGGCTGCGCAAGGGTCCCGTGTAAGCGATGGAGACTTCCGGTGGTTACGATGGAGACTTCCGGTGGTTGCCCTGACAGCAGCGTCAGGGACAGTACAATAAGGAACGAGGCGAGCCCGCCTCGCCCTCTTACTCTTCTCTTTCTCTTTAGCTTTGAATAGACAATCCTTAGGCACCTGCTTGTTGAACAAACTCCAGTAAGCCCCTTACAGTAAGTAAGCGGACACCTCGGGCGTTAGACCCTTAAGCTCTATAACCTTCCCGCCTAGTGACGTACGCGATCTGTCGGCATTTACCCTATGCCCCGTGGATTTTCGGCTAACCTTAAACCACCTACTTCTAGCTCTTAACGGGGAAAAAACGTTAACACGGCACGTTCTTCTTCTATAGTAAAGTAGCGGGGATACCGTCCCTACCCTTTAGTCTACATTTACCCCTAGGGTTATGCTAGCCATATCTATCGCGACAATAGGCTTATATTATCTATACCTAACGAGTGATAAACGGATATATCTAATATTTCAGGCCGTCTATCTTGGGCGCCGTAAGATAGGGAATCGGGTTAATACCCGGCGGCGGGATCTCGGGTCTACGCACTTCGTCTTGACTTCGTAGCAGATCGGGAATCTCCTGGACGGCTTGCTCTATAGCGCGCCGTTCCGCTAGCGTTAGCTCGCGATACCGCGATTGTAAGTGGCTGGCTACCTCGTCGGCAATATAGGCGAATCTATATATCTTATAGATAACAATCGAGTATCCCCGGAGATAAACGAATAGGTTAATGTTATTAGCTATAGTAGCTGCATGCGGCGGGTGTCGCCTCGTTTATGAAGTTAGGCGGCTCGTCGCGCGTCCTGTCTCGCGTTAGTAAAGGACGCAAAACTCCGGACTAGTCTACGCGCTCTGATTGGTCGCCTAAAAATTAAGTCTACCCCTATCATCAAAATTCAAGTCTACCCCCAGTCCTATGGGGCTAGAAAATCAATTCTACTAGATTTGATTATCTGCATTGTCTACTAGGCCGCTATAGCCTGTGACCCTTTTCTAGCTGTTGCCCCTATCCACCGTTGGCTGTGTGTGTGTTAGTGGCGTTATCCTTGTGGCGTTATGCTTTAATTGTAGCCCCCAACAGCCCCTATTGAACCTCGAGTCATCAATCCAACGAGGCTTCATTCATCAAAGGAAGAATTCAATGAGCCTTCGTCTCTGAATACAGACACACGAGTCATTAATATAATGTGGCTGCTCAAGGAGGCTGCCTCGTCAACCGGTCTATCCGACAAAGACCCCGCCGGCACACGACTGCGCTCTCGCTCCCGCCAACTCTGAACAATACAACATCGTCCTGCTGCAGGAACCGTGGACAGAAGCCAAGGACTCCCGCTGCCTCACGACAACCCACCCAGCTTACGACACCTTCTCCTCAGTCGGATAGCTGGGATGATGATAGCACTCGACCGAGAGTCATGATATATGTTCGGCGCAGACTTGGACTGGTGGTAGACCAGAAACGGTCGGTGACGACCCAAGACATTCTCTGGCTCATGGTCAATATAATGACGGTAGTGAACTTCTATCATCAACCGTACTACGATGAAGGGTTAGAGATCCTACTTCAGCTGCCCGTGCCGGATAGGTGCCTCGTGGCAGGTGACTTCAATGCCAAATATCGCACCTGGCAGACTGGTCGACTCGATGGCCGCGGCTAGGACAATGCTTCTGGGGTATTAGAGAACAACCTAGGTCTGCTCAATCCCGTCGACGTCCCCACTAATTCCCACGGCAAGATGATTGACCTCGCCTTCTCTAACATAGCCCTGGCCGAAGCTGTCGTCGACGACCATCTAGCAACTAGCTCTGATCACTTACGCTTAGCGTTACGCTCCCGATCTCTGCGTGACCCCAACCTCTCAAGAGCTTGATACCTTGGCGTCAGCACTCGTGTATATACTCCAATCAGCCGTTAAAGCCGCCGGTCGACCTATACGCAAAGGAGCATGAAGCGCTTCCTGGCGGACAGAAGAATGTGCCTATGCCGCGGCTGAATACCTCGCGATCAGGAGAATCTACTCTTTGGGATTTAGCCACGTAGTCCAAATTGCGAAGAGTGACTTCCAGCGCGTTGCACGCCGTGCCAAGAGGGTCTACTGGCGCAACCTTATCGACAGCTTCACGGAAGCGCTTCTGTGTTCAAGGCGGTCTGATAGCTGAAGGCGCCGGGCGCTTTCTAACCACCCCCTCAACAGGTTGATGATGTGGTATATGAAACGCAGCTAGATAAAGCAAACGCTCTTCGACGGGCCACGCTGGAACACTGCACCGCGGAAGACGACGTTAGAGATCCCTGAATACTGGTCAACGCGCTAACATCGATCCCCTTCTGTCGAGAGATCTCGCTCGATGAGGTACGAGGCGCGACCCTACGCACAAGGAACACGTACCTAGGCTCTAATAACATTACGGTTAAGCTGCTCAGGGCCGTATGGCATATCATCGGAACTCATGTCCGTCGCCTCTTAGAAGGCTGTCTCTCCATAGGTTATTACCCCAAGGCATTTAGAGGAGTGGAGGAAGTCATGATTGCAAAGCCGGGGCGAAGAGACCTATCAACTCCCCGCGCTTGGCGACAGATCTCCCTACTCTCCTGCCCTCAGTAAGGGTCTTGATTGGTTAGCTCGCCAGACAGACAAGTAGCTATTGATGCGCGCAGAGTCATCTTCTTCCATTATCTTATGCGTACACTAGTAAGCCATCCCTCAGATTCCAAACTCATCGTTATCACCATCAGTACTAGAAACTATATCTCTAAGTTGCCTCCCTAGGAGTTTCGCTTGACCGTCTAGCTTGTCGTAGAATGCCCCCGTTATAGCTTCCGATAGGTAATCCAAGCGGTGGCCATAGCGAGATGTTAAGACATCCTCAGTCGTTAGATTAGAAGCGTA
Source organism: Tolypocladium inflatum (assembly GCA_003945565.1). NCBI lineage: Eukaryota > Fungi > Ascomycota > Sordariomycetes > Hypocreales > Ophiocordycipitaceae > Tolypocladium > Tolypocladium inflatum. Next base: position 69,839 of record QEPE01000011.1, on the reverse strand, counting down.
GCACGAGCCCTAGTAGTCTTTAATTCTTTCGACTGCCGGCTAATTTAGGCTAAGACGTCGGCTCTCGTTAATAATACGAATAATAGTAGGAATAGTAAGCTCGTAAAATACCCTAAACTCGGCAAAGATATCGGCAAGGAGAATAAAGTCGGCAAAAAAGCGGCGCGGAATATAGTAGATATCGCTCTAGCCGAGACACTACTTATCGCGATATACCTTATAGCTAAAGTCGAGTCGATTAATAACGTTAGTGGCATTTAAGGCATTGAGGTGCATACCTTACTTCTAACCCCATTAGTTATGTATTGTAGTATTGTTTATATAAACAAACGGTGGCCCCTACCGTAGAGCGTCTATAGCGGGAAACCATATATTTCTTCGATCCGCGTTATTCTAAGCTATAGGATCGATCTAAGTATCGAAGTAAAAATATATTAGTCCGTCAAGCTAAGATTGCTTAGAAAGGATGAGCTTCATCACTTAGGCGACCTACTTATATATAGTATATATACCGAGGAACTAGTCGGATATTAAGTTATGAAACTCGGGCGGACGATCCGGTATTATTTTGGGCATCGAGATATATATTGTATGAAAGAATGGTTTATACTTCTTGAGTAAGGGAATGCGCTTAGGATATAGCGAGTTCTAACGAATTATAGCTAAACTATTATAAAACGGCGAAGTAATTACGTTATTGATCTTAGGTACTAAATTAGGTGCTGCTTTCCCGCCCTTCGATAATAGATCAGGTATTGCAGCCTTCTCAATCGTTAGGAGTGCGACTAAAATTATAGACAAAAGCGTAAGTATGCCGAGAAACGTCCTCTAGAATTTCTGCGTATTGTTAGTTAGATGAAGAAGCGCGACTCTTATAAATATAGTAAGGTAGGATATACAAAACAAAGAACTAGAAGCCTCTAGCCGCAAAGGAAATACGTATAGAGAATATAGTGACTAACTAATTGTATAATAATAACTATAAAGAGCTTTTTGAAGCGGCGGGTTAGTCGTATTACCCGGTCAGAGGGTTAACTAAGTATAGCTAAGATATGACGAAGACAACGCCAGCACCAATAAATACCAGGTCGCCTAATTCTATACTAAATAGGATTAGCGAGATATATAGAAGTATTCCTATAGATAAGGCAATTGCGAAGCATTTAATAATAGCATTAGCGTCTATAAGCGTTAGTAAGTAGTCTTAGTGAATTAGTAGTATAAATAGAAGCCTTATATTTATATACTACTATAATAGTAAGACCGATAAATATATTGCTTAAAACTACTATTACCGCGCCGATACTATTATATCCTTAGAAAAAGCTTGCCTCCTTAGTACTTATAGTACGTATTATAAGGTAGTAAAGTAAGTTAATAAACGTGCTAGCTCCGTAAAGAACCATATTATTAATATATAGACTAGAGTCATTCCGCCTTAAAAGATATTAATTATATACTCTAGACGAAGCACTTAGAAAGACTTATAGCAAAAGAATGGAATACGTACTCGCGGGATAGGTAGTGCCGCTATCCGGTTTGTATTGCGTAAGAATTAGGCCAAGTATCTATTATGCATTATTTTAGCATATTAAAGTAGAGAGGCTTTATAATTGAAATTGCTCGGAATAGCGTACCTAAATAATAATAGTAATCTACTGAATTCTTAAGATCCTCGTATTTAATAATATAACTATAATGAGTGTAGTGATAATAGTTCCGCCACTCTTAGTTAACTATATCGTCCCCGGATTAGCTAGTTTATAACTAATAAATACCTAACGAAGTTAGTCTATAGGGCGTAAATAGGATTTAAGTAGCCTAAATAATCACATACCGAGTTATTAATTAGAGTATAGTATAGTATAAGAATATAGAACCCAGTTGTCTTCTATCTCGTTATCTAAGCCCGCAAGTCGTGCCAAAATATAACTAGATTTAACTAAGGTAATGCAATTAGATGTTCCCTTGCCGACTTAAAGCTAGTATATTCTCGGTTACTAAGACCAGTCATTTTCTCCTCCTCTCCGCCGTGGGAGGCCTGCGGGACGTAGTATGACTTCCCGGCTTTATTCGCAAACTTAACTTCTTCGATTATACGCTACCGCTATTATCTAAAGAAGAGTAGAGAGGATAAAGATAGCTTTAGAAACTTAGAAATGGTAATTAATGCGGACGGCGAAAACGAATAAGAGCCGGAGGTCTGGGCGACTTTTATAACTATTCCAATGCCCACTTGGATGAATACCAGACCTAGCGTAGCAGCTGCGGCCTAAGGGCTAATATATCGAATCTATTTTAGCGACTGCTAAAGAGCCGAAGCGATAATAGCCGGTATTATTATGTGTTATTGGGCGTTTAAGGATATAGCGCGGGACTATTATAATCGCGACCGGTACGAGTTCCTTAATAGCGTATAGTTACGAAATGTAGAAGTTGGAAAGTCCGCTTTTAAAATTCATGAGTTGGCATAGGTAAGGGGGAGTAAATTTCAGCTCTTTGAAAACAAAATCAGCCTGTAGAGCGTATAGGAAGGCTAAGAAATAGCGGGTGGCCGAAATACCTACTAACGATATTGAAAAATCATACGAATTCTGTTAGTAACGTAGCATGAAGTGTGTTGACTGAAGTAATATTAAGGGCCTAAGCGGTGTTTGCAACGCATGAACCCCATCCCGAACCCTCGTCCTGACTCGTTCGTTGCAGACACCCCCTAGTATGCTACGCGCTAATCGTTGCGTAGAGAATCCCTGAACTTTATCGGGACATATTTTAAAACGTGTTCATCCCGCCTGCGAATTGGGATTTTACCGGTCTCATTACTCATATCGCCTAGGAGTAGCTACATCTGAAACGATGACTATGCTTCTAAAACCTGTACTTCGTATTCCTACGAGTATACGAGAATGTGCTTTAATGTTTGACATGCTAAGGGAGTGATTGGTACGTCTAATTAAGGTTTGCGACGTTTGGGATCCGCGGCTTAGCCCGGGGCTACTATGTTTTATTTCGCTGTCGGACCGGCCGCGTAAGTACCGCTCAACCCCGTGTAATGGACATGCATTCCAATACAAAAACTAGCGGTAATATATAGTCGAATATAATGCCTCGTGGTCATACTTAATGCCTCGCTCGTGTGGCTCATCTTTTCTTATTAGGGGCTCTAGCTTTACTTACTATCGCATCTTTGATTAAGCGGCGAAAGCGAAACTTTACTGTCCGACATAGGATCTATTACTTTTCCAATGCCTTCAGACCACCACATCGTGAGTAGTATTGCTACCGAAGATAGCGCAAGCTATACCCCGTTAAATATTATTATCCCTATCGGTAGCGTGGGTTCCCGGTTTGCGAATCTTGGATACCGATACCCCAAACCTTTAATCAATATTATCGGTCGGCCGATACTCCTTTGGCTACTGGATAGCCTGAGCCTTCGGGTAGGAGATTCGGTATAGCTTGCTATTAACGAGGATGTCGACGACGAATTTCGCATTAGCTAGCTCGTGAGTAAAAGTCTTATGAATATTAATTATCACGTCGTGCGATTACGGTACTAGACTAAAGGTGCTACCGAGACGGTAAGCTTATTATAGCTCTCGATAATCCCCCGAATAAAGTCTAGTCGCTCATTATCGCCTTCGCATAGCTCTATATCGTCTGTCAAAGCATAACTAAGACGTACCTCGAGCGTAAGTCTATTTCCCTAGATTGCGATACTATCTACTAGAATGATATCCTAAGCGATATCCGTAATATGCCACCTGGCTATAGTGCTTATTTCTACTTTACCGATAACGGCGATAAGCCCGTCTTCTCTTATATTAAGACTGAATCTCGGTACGTTCGAATTTTTATCGCCTGCTATATTTCTTATAGCTTTAATATATACTGACCGTATAAAGGAATAGTATAGAGTCGATAGTCGATATCTAAGAAAAGAAGGCTATCTCGAGGAAAGCAAACTCTAGCGGATATGTTTTTCGAAACGCTAAGGAGCTTAAAACCCAAGCCGCCGAGATACTAGATGCGAAGAGCACCGATAGCCACGATATTGGGGAGTACTATACCTCCTAGCTGATTGACTATATAGTCTAAAGTAATATCCCGTATATTGGGTTATCGCTTAGAAAATAGGATATTTGCTATATAGGAACTCCTAAGTAGTTATAGGACTTTCTCTAGTCTCTTAAAAGCGATATATATAATCGCCCACTTACTGTAAAGAGACGTTACTTCTACTTTGACTAGGATATAACGCTTATCGGCGTGCCCGTCGTTACGGGTAACTATTCTACTTATCCCCCGATTGAGAAGAATATCCGCTTGGTCAAGCAATTATATAGCGCTAGCTATTATATCATTATCGTAAGTTAACTTCGCATTCTCTAGTAACGTACTGCGCTAAAAGGGAAACTTAAATACACTACGCGCCGCATACGAACTTATTACGGGAACGTAGGCTTAGTCGTTGCCGACATTAGGGCCGTTATATACGCCTAGCTAGCAAAGTTCGAGATACCGTTCCACGAAGTTCACTTTAGTAAGCCGTATGCCAATATCTATATTAACGACCTGGCTATAAATGCCAATCTTAATACCGCGCGAGAGATTGGCTGGTTGCTAGATAGTTAGGACTCCTTTACCGCAAGTCTATCCGATTCTATAGCTGGCGCTAGCAAAGAGAATAAGAAAGCCGGCATAATTGCGGCACGAGACTTCAATACGATTTAGATTATCGAATAAGGTCATTAAGTCCAGCAAGTTATAGAAGCTCCTTAGCGAGATCTACTTCTACTCGTATATACCTCCTAAGATTGCTTATATCTTCCCCCCGGTCTATAACGTCGACTTCATTCCGGAGACCAGTATATACGCTATCATAATGGAGAACTGTCGAGGGGTGACCTTTTCCTATATGCTTATTGGTCGCTCTATGATAAAAGGCCGCTTTCTCTTACTCCTTACTGCCCTTTATACTATTCATACGACTAGACGGACGGATGAACCTAGCCTTGCTGTTCCTGCTACCCTCGAGAAGTAGTTGACGAATACGGCTTTTGGATAGGCCAACTATTATATCAATATCTATACTAGTTACGGCTCTAAGCTCCGTAGCCGATACGAATAGCATAGAGAGCAGTACGACGCACTTAGGCCGCTGGCTATATCCCTCTTTAACCGGCTATACGAATTCCTAGATATATACGAGGCCGAAGAAAAAGGCGCCTATATAGAGCTGATATATGGCGATCCTGTCTTCAGCAATATAATACATTCCGATGACGATAAGGCAGTAACCTTTATCGATGTTTGCGGTTAACTAGGCAACACGCTAACAACCGAGGGAGATATTAATTACGATCTCGCTAAAGTCCTATAGTCACTCTACGGCTATGACCACATCCTATTTATAAGCGAGAATAATGCAAACCTGGCGAGTATCTTAACCGATAATAAGCCGCTTCTAGACCAGGCAGATATCGACCTTCTCGAGGAACTTTAGGAGTATTTCTTCGCATTCCTTAAAGAAACTTACTTAGTTCACCTATACCGAAAAACACTCCTTCGTCTTACTGTATCTTTATTCTTTAGCCTAATACCCTTACACCGACCCGAGCTCGGCGCCGTGTTCCTAAGGCTATGCGATGAGACCCTTAATAGGGCAAACTTTATTAGGCATAGATCGGAAGAAAGGCATTTGGGGTCCCTAAGTTCTGAATAGCTCAAGGACTCTGCAAATCTACGCTATCTACTTTCTCGCCATTTTATGAGTAGTAAGTGTTATGTGTTAAAAGAATAGGTCTTGCAATTAAGTTTGGAATTCTGTAAAAAGATTTAATAAAAATAAAATAATAAACCAAGTTAGGGTGATCTGCACCAGGTTCTGAAGTGCCTTACGGCCGCACCTGCCCAATCAGACTATGATTTCTCAAACATAGGGGACGAAGATAACGCGCGGGAGTTGCAGCAGGGTCCTTTGTCTTGGGGACGGCGACGCGGGCGCAGTCTGGCTCGAAGTTGGGACAAATATGGGTGGTCCCACCCCGTTTGTGAACCACCGCCGATGCCGCCGATATTAGGGCTCCGGCGTTGCCGACTGGACTAAGCTACAATACCACCCAACTCTGACCTACGAGTTAGATAGAGAAGTGTGGATTGGTTGCCATAGACGTAAATGTAATAATTCGGCCCAGTTTATATATCCTGAACTGAATCTTCTAAAAACCTCAATAGTTATCTAGCATATGTCCAATAATGGTATACTAAAACCCCACTGGCTCTTATCCAGGGCATATAGTAGATTTGTCATCGACGCAAAGTCTATAGCTTTCGGTAGACTATCTGTTGGTGTTTGACTTCAATTTGACTTCTTCTATGCCGCCCCTAGACTATTATTGCCATACCTTTTCGTCCTGCAGACAGATAGATTCAACCTAGCGAGCTAATTGCACACTCTTGGTGTCCACTGCACGCCACAAAAGATCGCTTGCCCATATCGTCGGAATGTCAATCATTACTTTCCCGCAAAACCAGATGATCATACGCCCCCATAATCCAGCCTGGTCTGTCCCGCCAACTAAGTTCTAGACAGCGCTCATCATAAATCAATCAAATCAACTTTGGCCCCAAAGTTGATTTGATTGACAGGTTTCCGGTCCAAATTGATTGATTTGATTTGATTGACTCCTCCCAATCAACTGTATGGGCGACCTGTACACCTGGTATACGAGGGTCTTTCGCCGTCCCCTACGACTTAATTCCCTCCCCAACTCCCCAGCTTCACCCCACCATGTCGGACCCAATTCTTCAGACAATGAACTCGCTCCAGCGTATCAGCCCCCATGGCGAGCCTTTGTGATGTTAGCGTCAACTTGGCCAGGCTGAACTGCCTCTCGCAGTCAGTTGCCATCGCCGGAATGGCAAAGACGTCCAAGGCAAAGCTGCTTAATGCCGGGAAAGTATGCTTATGGTCTCTCCACCACTGGATCGGCTCTTGTGTGTCTTGTGGCTCAAGGCGGAGGTACTTGTCCAACTCGCTGACACTGCCGCTCGTTGCAAATGCCTTTTTCGTTCTGCTGTTAATCCACTGCGTATAGTGATCGTCCTTCTTGCCCGTTCCCATTGAGGCAGGCTTCGACTGTTCCTTGTCATTCTGCTGGTTCGTCTGATACCACCGCGCAAAGTAGTCCTTCATGCCCGCCTTTGCATCACGAACCCAGGCTAATTGTTCCTCAGTCACCCAAGTAGCCTCCAACCAGCTGATGCCAAATCTCGGATGAAGAATAACTGCTGCCGCAAACAAGGGAGACTCTCCGAGCTTATTGTAATACTCGTCCAGCTTCTTCCAGCCGTTGTTGATAGATGCCCGGATATACGCTCGATGATCTGCGGGTAACGAGCTCTTCTGGGAGATCTCATGCGACGGTGACTTATCAAGCGAGTCATGTTCGGTCCGGGAATGCTCTGGCAAGGCAGCTACCGTAAATCTTGACGTTTGACTTCGCTGTTGAACCATATATATCTCGTCATCAAAGCGAGCAGGGCGGCGACGGGCACGGGTCGGCCGGCTTTCGAATTCCCTCAGACCAATCGGCTCAAGATCGTCTAGATTCGTCTCCCTTATTGTCTTGGTTGTTACCTCGTTGTAAAAGCCTTTCCAGTCCTCGAAATGTTCGAGCAGGTATTCCATTCCAACCAGGACTTCCCACAGCCGCCCATGGCTGTCGCCTTTACCCCAACCTTGCGTCCGCATCGTCTGAAAATATAGAGGCTTAAGGATCTCGTTGACCTCGCCAAGAACGCGCCAATCCTCGTTGGATAAGATATCATCAGCAGGGATTCGTTTTGCCTCGTCTTGCTCGCCCTCGAGCGCAAAGATGAAAGCCCTAATGTCAGTCTGCTTCCGCAGAGCCCTCTCAATCATCATATAAGTAGAGTTCCACCGCGTCTCATTATCCAGCACGACCTCAAGCTCGGCGGTTGATTCCTCGGAAAGACGGTACCCCTCGTACTCCTGCTCGTGAGCGATGCGCTTGAAATATTCGCTGCGTTGAGGTGACGATCTGATGAATTTGACGATATTGTGGAGCTTTCCAATTGGGCCCTTTGAACGCCAATGACGAAGGTCTTGCTCCGCAAGACCTCTCATGCCGTTGATGTCTGACTCTAGCTCGAAAGAGTCGGCATCTTTGCCGAAAAGAAACGCGCGCGCAACAAGATTGAGAATATGGCCGTAGCAGCGCATCCGATGGGCCTTTATATCAGCCGCTTTGATCGACGGGTCAAGCTGCCTGAAGAAATAGGACAAACAGGTGTCGTTCGCCTTCAGATTGTCAGACATGATCGTTCCAACCCGCCCACCAATCTCCCACTGTTGGACAATGCCGAACAAAGTATGCGCAAGGTTCTCGCCATTGTGAGTACCAAATTGACGGCGTAGGGCCAGCAACCTGGATTGTTGGTACCCGACTTTGTCGATGAAGTGCGCAAACACAGCCATTATCGAAAGGCGGTTTGGCGATGTCCAGAGATCGAAGCTGATGTGTATTTTCGTGAGCGCAGTACCCAGCTCCGCTCTGATAACATCGATTTTGGACTCGAAGATCCTCTGAAGCTCTCTGGTTATAGAACTGCTACTCCAGGGGATCTGGAGCGCTAATTCATGGTCGAATCGGTAGAAAAGCTCCTTCAGAAACTTGTGCTCAAAAATTGTAAATGGCACATCGCTGTCAATGACGAACCCAACACTGAGTTCTTGTATAGCTTTGACCTTTGCTTTTGGTATCATGCTCTGGTCAAGCCGCGGTCGTTTGGGAGGTGCACAGGAATGGGTATCGATCGCGCTATCGTCGTCGCTGGGGCTTGACTGGCTCGTCGGGGTGATCCGGTGAAATCTAGGCGAGTCAGTAGATGGATTTGTTAGTCCAGGGGCGGATACGTACTTGCGAAGATGATCTGCTGCTGAAGATGTGGCTTGTACTGAGAAGAATTCCGGCCGGCCCTTCGTATCGCAACGACTGCAGCACCAGACATTACCGATTGGCTGATCCTGGTTATTCAATTCGATGAAAAACATGCCATGTGACCTAATCCAGCTCTTTCTACCCTTTGCACCCTTCCGGGCTAGCGAAACATCTTGGACAAAGCGGCGGTTCTTCCAGACGATCTTGGGTAGATCCTCAATAGTAGGGTTAACGGGCAGATCTTGGACAGCAGCCTCCTCGAGTTGCTTGGCCACGGTCGTTGGTTGTGATAGTCGCGAGAACGCAGAAGGAAAGAGTGAAGTGGGGCATGGTGTTGAAACCTCTGGCGAAAGACTCGACGGAGTAGACGGTGTTTGTAAGTGCGACATCTCGTCGTTGATGTTATGTCGTGACGGCGAAGTTAACGCGTCGCGCAGGGTGGCGAAGGCGCGTAACCGCGTCATCCTAGCTAGCCCCGGGTTGGCCCGGCCGGCGATAGTAGGTACCTAATCTTACTGCTATATTATGTGGTTGAGTAAGTAGCATCCATCTGCGATTACGTTCTGTAGGGTAGGGACCAGGCAGGACAGGTCATTCATTGATGGCACTTCGGGTAACTACAGCATAGTATATATCAACTTAACCAAATCATGTCAACTTTCAAATCACTGGAATTGATTTGATTGAACGTAAGACTCGGCTGATTTGATTGATTTGATTGGGATGATTGATTGATTGAGTTGATCTGTGATGAGCGCTGGGAGGCGGTTTGAAGGGGCTGTTGCTGTCCGTCGCAGAATATGCGTGGGAGTAGGGCGGGCCTCGCGTAACTAGGAAACAGCTCGTCGGCGCGCCGCAATCTGGTTCGGAAGCTTTGTCGCGGTACTTGGTACTTCCGTTTGATCGTCCTGTGTATAATAGGGGCTTTCGGCAGAACTATTCGCTTCGCAAGCGGGTGGGCTTCGTCTAGAGACTTGAGGCGGGCGGCGAAGCACATCCGACGCGCCTCGAGTAGTTACGGGACCGGTGGTATGCCTGCCTCACGGTGTAGGGCGTTAAGAGGCGTCGTCAATAGCGACATCACATACAATCCTGAGGATTCGAGACATCGTTGGTCACACATCCTCGTTGCTGGCGAACTGAAGAGCAACCCTAAGGCCGACACAGAATCGGCTGCACGGATTGATCTCGCCAAGTATGCGAGAGAGGTGTTCGCCGCTCAAGATACCCGTCGCTTCGTTTTGGCTTTACTCTCTGCGGCTCTCTTATGAGGGTATGGGAGTTTAACCGGCTCGGGGGGATTGCCTCCGAACAATTTGGCATCAACAAAGATGGGCTACAGTTTGTGACGACAATCCTGGGGTTTCTGTTGATGAATGAGGAGATGCTTGGGTTTGACCCTACCATCATAACCTCCGGTGACTACCAATACATCGATATCCAGCGAAACGGCAAAATAGAGCGCCTCATCATTGACGAGGTCATGAACCGTGCACGTTGCATTGTCGGCCGGGCAACAATCTGTTGGAAAGCACATCGCAAACAAGACCCACAAACCCTGCTTGTTATCAAGGACTCGTGGCAGTATACGGACCGGGACGAAGAAGGCGAACTCCTCCGAGAGGCGACTGAGAAAGGCGTGGCCAACGTTGCCCGCTATTACCATCACGAGATTGTTCGCGTAGGCGGTGCAGATGACGACATTCAAAACATTCGCAAGGGACTGACATCACAAAGGCCACCAATTATCGACCGGAACGTGCGACGTTGCCGTCAAGTGCAAATGCCTCCAGCGTTTCTCGCAAAGGGCGAAGCAGCAGCGCGAAGCGGCCATCCAGCGAAATTAACGCCGCCCTACCGCCGAGGAAGCGACCCTATTCAGCATCTCCAACAAAGCCAAGCGCCCAGCCACTACCAAACCGTATACACCGGCGGGTCATCCTTCAAGACTATGGAAAGCCGATTTACAAGGCAAGCTCCCGCGTGGCGCTGCTTTCTGCGCTGGAAGGGTGCATCAAAGGACACGAGTCGTTGCACAAGGCTGGTCTTCTCCACAGGGACATCTCTGCCAATAACCTCAAGGTGAATGAGGACGAAAGAAACCCTTCCTGGCCAGCTTTTTTGATCGACCTGGATCTTGCTATAACTGAGCAACGAGAGGTCGCATCGGGAGCAAAGGGAAAGACTGGAACGAGAGCATTCATGGCTATAGGACTGCTGTTAGACGATGAGCACTCTTTTATGCACGATCTCGAGTCCTTTTTCTAGGTACTGTTCTGGATATGCATTCACTATAACGGCCCGGACGACGGCAAACCTATTCCGCGATTTGAAAAATGGAATCATGCGGACACAGACGAGTTGGCAGGGTGGAAGCAGGGCGAGATTGCGGACGAGGAAGATTTTCTCAAGAAGGCAGCTAAGAATTTTATGCCGCACTACCAGCCATTAATCCCATGGGTCAATAGGCTGCGGAGGAAGGTATTCCCAAACGGCGGACGGTGGAAGAGGCTGGAGCCGGAGCTCTATTCCTCGATGAGGAAGATCCTTCGCGACGCCCAGAAGGACCCAAGGGTGTCGGCGGAGGTGTAGCATTGTATCATAATGGTTTCTTAACGACTTCACGAAATTGCAGAGGAAAGGGTCGCCCAGAAAGACCCAGGGGTGTAGCATTATATCATGATAGTTTTATAGGGGAAAACGTCGCCGCATGCTAGCATCCATTGATCGCATGAGTCAAACAGATTGATGGAGTTCGTCGTCGTCATCCATTCGGTACGCATACCGAGACGTAGAATATAGAAGGATCGGTTGTGCCGAGATTCGTATGGCGACCGTAGGAGGATGCTGACATAATTGGGCACCTGGGTGCGCCACTCTGCCCACGTATCAGCCGCCGTTGTGCTGGGAGCAGTCTGGCGTTGCAACGTGGTGGAGCCTAAGCTACGACAACTTCCGCCCAACTCGCAGGGGAACACGTGCCAACCCTTTTCCTCGCAGTCCTGGCGGAGCTGTAGGAAATCATCACAACCACCACCCAAGAGGTTGCCAACTTGGGCCGATCAGTCATCTCATCTGCCTCCGGTTTTAATCGTCGATCTACCGGTAAGTAGCACTGCCAGGTGTGGTGTCTTAGCGTGTCATCTCAAGCTGACATTCCAGGGAGGGAAGAGTTTCGACCTGCTTTGATGACCTAAACCTGATCTTCATACTACCCAAGCCTCTCTCCGCGTCGGCGATCACCAGGGCCGTTTCCGGCGCATCGAAGGAGCCTTTACTGGGCCACCCGCATCCCTATAGAGGGAAAGGAGGGAAAGGATATAACGACTTTCACGGACGAACAGATACTAGACGAGGTCGCAAGCTGGGTATGGCGCTATCCGTTCCCAACACCCACGGACTAATCGTAGTCTAGTTTGGCGAAAACCCCGATAGACTGGAATTACACAATGACGACGAGGATGCCGTGGCAATTATTATTTATGTTACACTAGATGAATGTGGCCAGCCAGTTCGTGATGGCACTATACTATTTGAAGATGTAGGCGTTCTCACTGGGAAAGACGCCGACCGGATCGGCATTTGGGTGTTCCCAGTCCCGGAGTGCGGTGTATTTGTGGATAAAGCTCATGTAAGATATATTAAGAAGAAGAACTACTAGGGGTAGGGCCTGACGAAAGCAGCGTGTGTAGCGAGCGAAGGAACTGTGGGTGATTGGTCTGCAGAAACCTGAGGAACCGAACCCAGTCGGCCGCGGAATCCCATACAATGCTAAGGCCGTTCCGTATATGCGTTATACTTCCTACCCCCGGCCAAAATATAGACGTCGTAATATGACCACCTCCAGTTGCAAATAACTCGGCCAGCCGCAAATAGGGTGGGTAGAACTCGCTCTTCTCTATCCAGAGTTAGCTTTGTATATTTCACAAGTATACGTTGGCGTACCCGTGTGAGTGGCTTGAACTTCTCTTGCCACGGCCTGCGAAACCTGGAGGCGGAACTTCGCTTTGTCTGGGCTAATATGGTCTGACCGATAATGATTTTGACCTGGCGCGTCTTGCCATGTAAATTTTACGTCTGTCCTGGCATCCTCGATCAAGTAGGCGATCAGTCGAACAGGGTATGAAGCCGTGTAGCACTTGCGCAGAACCTTCCGCATGGCATCTTTGTCGGACGTACTAGAGCTAGCGTTGAGAGTTGCCGATTGCTGTTCGGACGCCCCTGAGCCTGATCGTGGCTGGCATCGGGACGGCTCATTTGTGTCATTTGCTCTCCTCAAAACCTCATGCAAAGCTCTATCAGGTCGTGGCTCTCCCTCGATAGCGACAGAGTTGGGCTCTTGCTGATTTGGTTGTTCCATGTGTGGTCTCTGTCGCCCCAGGACGTTACAGGTAGGGCCAGGCATCGCGACCGTTTCATTGTTTCCATCAACGGTGGCTGCTGTTCCAGAGATCGGTGCCGGTGATTTCGCCATGTCATGCTTGCGTCGCGAGGCTCGACTCTTCACGATTTCGAGTGGTGGCAGATCTAACCCAGTTAATAATGCCCATCGCCACGAAAGAGGGCGACGCACCTGAAACACTCCGTGACTTATACACTCTAAGAGGACACCCCGGTCCCAGGGTTACCCGTACCCTGCGCCGCGAAAATAGCGCGTCGAGTAACATAGCGCCAGTAGGCGCGCGTTTCGCGGGTGTAAGTGTAAGGGGATTCAAGTGTAAGAGTCGCGGCTTATTAATCGGCTTCCGGTTCCGCCGACGCGACCGAGAGAGAGGGACAAGTAAGAGGCGAGAGACCCCTTTCTTCCTTAGCTATATTTTATAAAGAAGATAAATTCATTCGTTAGGATTATTGTAAAGGGCTTACTGGAGTTTGTTCAACAAGCAGGTGCCTAAGGATCGTCTATTCAAAGCTAAAGAGAAGAGAAGAGAAAGGAGCCGAGGCGGGCTCGCCTCGGGCCCTTATTATGGTGCCCCTGACGCCGCTGTCAGGCCAACCACCGGGAGTCTCTGTCTCTTGGCGAAGGGCCCTTGCGCAGCCCACTTGCACGGCCCACTTACACGGCCTTGGTCCTGGCACAGCCAGGACTCACAGAACCGGGCAAAGCCCGTGACACTTAAGAACCTAAACTAGTATATATAATCGGTTCCGCGGCCTCCTTAATACGCGAATACGACTATAGACCCTTATATCGAATAAATTAATAGGATATTAAAGGTTATTCCCGAGCTAAGTTAGCTTTTATTAAGGTCCGCTATAGCTACGTCAGGGACTATATATAAGAAAGACTTGCCGAAGCAGGCGCTTGGCCAGGCTAATTATGAAGATGTAGTTCTATATATAGGGGGGGGGGGACGGTAGATAGAGAAGGATGAAATAATAACGGCTAGTCTAGCGTTGCCTTCGGTAGCGCTGCTGTCGCTTCTGCTGTCGCTTCTGCTGGTGCCGTTTCCACTTGGGCAGCCTGCCACCACTATCGTTAACGCTAGTGCCGTTTCTATAGCTGTGGTTGTCGCTGTGGCTAATGTTGTCGCTATAGCTGGTGGAGTTGCCGTGGTTGTCGCTCAGGCTGTTGTTGTCGCTGTAGCTAGTGGTGTTGCTGTGGTTGTCGCTGTAGCTATCGCTGTGGCTGTGGCTGGTGGCGTTACTCATACTGTGGTTGTCGCTATGGCTGTCGCTAGTGCTGTGGTTGTCGCTGTCGCTGAAGCTGTTTCCGCCAAGGCTAGTGCTGTTTCCGCCATGGGCGTCGCTGTGGCTGTCGCTGTTTCCGCCAAGGCTAGTGGTGGTTCCGTTCAGGTCGTTGCCACCACTATCGCTAGCGCTAGTAGTGTTGCTGTGGATGTCGTTGCCACCACTATCGCTGGTGCTCGTAGTGTTGCTGTGGATGTCGTTGCCACCACTATCGCTGGTGCTCGTAGTGTTGCTGTGGATGTCGCTGTTTCCGCCAAGGCTCGAGCTAGTGGTGTTGCTGTGGCTGTCGCTGTGGCTGTTTCCGCCATGGGTGTCGCTGTTTCCACCAAGGCTAGTGCTAGTAGTATTGCTGTGGATGTCGCTGTGGCTGTCGCTGTGGCTGTTTCCGCCATGGGTATCGCTGTGGCTCTCGCTGTTTCCGCCAAGGCTAGCGCTAGTGGTGTTGCCATGGCTGTCGCTGTGGCTGTCGCTGTTTCCGCCAAGGCTAGCGCTAGTGGTGTTGCCATGGCTGTCGCTGTGGCTGTCGCTGTTTCCGCCAAGGCTAGCGCTAGTGGTGTTGCCATGGCTGTCGCTGTGGCTGTCGCTAACTCCGCCATAGCTGGTGGTGTTTCCGCTCAGGTCGTTGCCACCACTATCGCTGGTGCCGCCGGTGCCGCTGCCGCCGGTGCCACTACCGCCAGTGCCAGTGCCGCCGGTGCCAGTGCTCGAAATTCCATTCCCGGCTGTGACCTTGCCATTACCATTGCCAGCATTGACATTGACATTGACAACCATGGGCGGCTGGCCAGGTTGGAAGGGGGGAAGGATCATCATTGGAGGATGGGGATCATGGTGATGATGTCCATTATCTCCGCAGTTTTCGCACGGGAAGATATCCGGTATTCCTGTTGTCTCCGGGTTGCCAATAATGACAACTGGCTCGCGAACCGGGCCCTGCGCCAAGACCGTTCTTACGGGGCTTTCCTTACGGGCTCCCTTGGCTAGATATGTCGGAAAATGTTGCTCAAAACCGCGGGATCCACGTACAACTATCGGGGCATCCAGTGGGAATAAAGGCGCGAGGGTTACCCGAGGTCCATCCGGCCTTGCCCCTTTTAAGGAAACAGTCACAGCGGCTGGGGTCGGGAAGCCACCTTTTAGCTGCTTGTAGGGTCCCTTCCGTCCGTCGTGGCCGTGCTCTCTGTCATGGCCATGCTCTCCGTCGTGGCTATCAAGCTCTCTGTCGTGGCCATACTCTCCGTCGTGGCCATACTCTCCGTCGTGGCTATCAAGCTCTCTGTCGTGGGTATACTCTCCGTCGTGGGTATACTCTCCGTCGTGGGTATACTCTCCGTCGTGGGTATACTCTCCGTCGTGGACATACTCTCCGTCGTGGCCATGCTCGCCGTCGTGGCCATACTGTCCGTCGTGGCTATGCTCTCCGTCGTGGCCATACTCTCTGTCGTGGCTATACTCTCTGCTATGGCCGTGCTCTCCGTCGTGGCCATACTCTCCATTGTGGCCGTGCTCGCCGTCGTAGCCGTGCTCTCCGTCGTGCCCATGCTCTCCATTGTGGCCGTGCTCGCCGTCGTAGCCATACTCTCTGCCGTAGCCATCCTCTCTGCCGTGGCTATACTCTCTGCCGAGGCTATGCTCTCCGTTGTAACCGTGCTCTCCGTTGTAACCGTGCTCTCCGTCGTAACCGTGCTCTCCGTCGTAACCGTGCTCTCCCGCGTTATAGTGTGGGGTAATAGTTGCGCCCCAGTCGATTCGGTTCTCTTCGCCCCTATTATTCTTCCCGGAAACTTTCAAGATGTTGAACAAGACGTCTAGGTCCACATTCGCTATCGCCTCAATAACGATATCAACGTTCCGAGGTCCGTCAGGTCGGAGGGGGACCCCGGCGACGCCTGACATCCGCAGAGCTAGGAGCAGGCCGAGACCCGCAGTCGCTGGAACACTTGGATGAGCTTTCATTGCGAGAAGGTAAAGAGCGTGGGTGCTTTAGATAGAATAAAAAGAACGGGGTAAAAGAAGGTTTACTAGGCAAATGCTCTAATATACTCTTAGCGGCACTAAGGAATAGGCTATTAAGGTTACGGTTTACTAGAGATCTATTAAGTTTAAATATAAGAATAGTATTTATTATTGATTGTTCTTAAATGTTTGTTATTAGTTATTGGAATTTACCGTAAAATCCTCTAAGATAATAATTGAACATTCATAGACATGTATTTCCCGCCTATGAAACTACTATGTCTTATTTTATGTGGCTTTATGCCTGTGAGTAGTATGTCTTAGACTTCGGGCTTTTACATGGAATGAATTCTCGGCCACCTGACGCGATAGCGACCCCTAGAGTACCTGCTCGCTTTGGCGCGAGTATTATTAATATAAGGGAGAAGAAGGTCTAGAGTGTGTTAGATGTCTTAACTAGGAAGAAGGAAAATCACAGTCCTCCCAGGGCTGAGGGCTTCCATTCCAGGTGTAAAGATTAAATGCCAAGCCGCGTACGTCCGGGTATCGTATCCACCACCCTAGATGTTTATCTCCGATGCTCTAATGTCTGTTGTCTATTTTAGGGTAGCGGCTGGATGGAAGATACTGAACGCGTCCAGTTAGACGTGAACTATCGTCGATTAGACGTTATGAGTTAATATTATCTACTCGCCGTCCAGACGCCGTACGTACCGACTTCGGATTGGCCCGATATAGAGGCATTACCATGCCTGTGGAGATAATAAGAACTGCAGAACGCGGATTCGTGAGTGATGTTTATTAACTCGGCTCGAGCTGACGATGTTATTCGTCGTCTAAAAGACTGCTCTGCCCGATAAGACGGAGATATACCTTTTGCTAGTAAAATCTATCAAAAGGTATGAAGTACATTCCCTAAGATCCCTGCCCGAGACTGGGTCTAGATGTCGCGCTATGCGGTTCCAATTCATAGGGCAAATACATCCCTTTGAGTGCGGTAATCCTGCAAGCAGGTCACGGGACCCACTCTGCCCCACGTACGTAGAGGTACACGTCCCGGAACGCGTAGTGTCAACAAAAGCCTCCACAGCCAAATCCATATCGGTTCGTGCAATTCCTAATGGACCAGCAGGAAGACCTTCCTACTATAGTCAATCAATTTGACGAGGCTCTTTTCATACGGCTTGATCACTGTCAGCGCGAGCAGGCAGCTGATAACACCTGCCGGCCTGTATTCGACCCTGTCCGTAAGTGCGGCATACAATTTACGCCCCTTGAGGTGCCCGACCGCGCGCATCGAATTCGATCACTGCCATCTACGCCGTTGTATCTTTTCCAGCAATTTGTGCCGATTTCCCTAGTGGAAAGATGGGTCAGGTACACGAATAATAGTCCTCGGCCGGGCCCAGAAGGCCCGTTACTGTCTTTCTATCCATATTCCATACTCCATACAGGCCCGTATGGAATATGGAATATGGAATGCACCTCGTATGGAAGCTTATTCCATACGTATGGAATACACAAGGTGACGTCATCCATTAATTTTCAACCTTAGGGGGAACAAGGTGTTGAGCATCGCCACCTTTCCATACCACCAGCCTCCTCGTTCTCCCCCTCTTCGACCAAGTCAACCGGAATTCCCTGCGTGATACCGCTCTTAATCCAGCTCTCCATGCACTCTCTCTCAATTGTACGACTTCCCAGCCGACATCGATCCCATGATATTGTGTGCCCTGCGCCAGAAAAGACGCGCTCTGGCTCGGCCGACATCGCGGGTACTGAGAGGATATCGACGGCCATTTTGGAAAGACGGAGATACCGTTATTGCTGCCCCTCTCTAAGCCACCATGCAAGAGGGGAACGGTCTATGGCGACAGGAGTTTCTGCGGTGAAGGACTTGTACTCGTCGAGGTCCCTCATCGCTGGGCTAACGACATCGAGCTCTCGAGCAAGCAGGTCATACTCGTCGAGTGGCTGTAGGCTATCTCGTAGCTCAGGCGTTATGGTTATAATCGGTAGCCCCTGGTAATAATCCTCCCAATACTTCTTCACGCCGTCAAGGACTGGTTTGTGCCACGGTTGTGGCCAGTTCTTTTTGATGTGGGCCATACGCAGCGACGGATGAAGTATCATGGCTGCGCCATAGGCAGGGCTCTCGTCTGTAAGCTGGTAATACTTGTCATATATAGCCCATGAAGCTGCAATGCAACTTCGGAGAGAATGATTGTCGGACTGCTTTTGGAAGGCTTGTGTGTAATGCTTGTGAAGAACGTCCATAGTGAAGAGCGTGCGGTCTAGAGTGGCATAGCGGCCCTCCGTCAGTTGAGTAATCTTCCAGAAGGGTTGGAGAAACGCTCGTGTTTCCCGCAGGACTCGCCACTCATTGGGGGTGAGATAATCGTCCTGCATATCCTCATAATACTTTCTCAGATACCATTCCACGTGCTCCTAGAGATCAAGGACAAGGTCTAGAAGGAGGAACCATGAGTTCCAGCGCGTATCGTTGTCAAGCCGCAACGACCTTCCTGCCCGCTTCCTAAATAGATTCCACCGATAATCATTCTCGCGCATGTGCACTGAGATATTGTAGACTTTGCCAAGAGGCCCAAGTCGGCGCCAACCAAGCGCCTTTTGCGCCTTGACCCGCTCGGCAAAGTCACTGCCAAACGCAACTTCGTCGTCGCTCTCAATCTGCTCCAGAGCTGCATGTACGGATTCTTTGGAGTCCATGAAGAGGAATGCTTGAACGGCGAGGTTGATGAGATGGCCATGGCATCGAATCCTTTGCTTCTTTGCCTCCCAGTTGATGCCTTTCCCCCGAAGATGCTCGCCGAGCAAACGGCAGAGCTTGTCATTCGAGCCATAGTTATCACCGGTATAGAAGCCGATCTTATTCCAGGCGTTGTAGTCCTCGAGGACGTGTTAGAGAAGCTTCCATTGCTCAGCTCCGCCATGGCTACCAGGCCCATCGAGGCCCGGTAGCTCGGACAGAGCAAGCAATGCCTGCAGCGTCTCCTTGGCATCCGTGTCCACAAACCTGACGCAAATCCCAAGGAAGGCTTTGTGATTCGGAGCCGACCACACATCTACGGAGAGATGGAGCTTCGATGGCGACGATTGCAGCTTTCTTCGCAGGGATATCTTTGTGCACACAAAATGAATTGGAGACTAGCTTTTGAATGGAGCCGTGGGAGAGGCTAATTAGGTCCTCCGCAGTGTGGTTCACCGCGCAAATAAGCGCGTGTAATTCTGGCCAGGAGCTGCAGTTGTAGGAGAGATTCCGGACGGTGACGAGCTGGATCAGGGCCTCAAGTGCCGCCTTCCGATTGACTGCAGCCCGAAGAGTCTCCTCTTGCCTCGCCACTTGCTTCGCAGTGTTCACCTCACCAGCCTTAGCGAAAGCATCCTGAATAAGGTTGTCACGCTGTTTCTCTAGTATTGTGTCCTGGACTGTAGTAGAGTTCGTAGAATGGTCCAATACAAATCGTGTCCGCGCTAAGAAAACAGGGGGTAGAGTTCGCAGGGTTACAGCGAACCGTACCCCCATGTCGAGAAATTCGGCTCCCATTAGGCCGAGTCCAATGAGGAATATTTCAGCGTCATAAGTCCCGGAATGGAGGACCGATTTGTAATTTTCATCCGACGAAACGGGTCGACACGTGCCGCGTAAATTGGTTTCCCGTATTGACTCCGCGTTTGGCTGGTGGCCGTGTGGGATGTCGCACGGCACGGATGCATAACTAGCTGACGACCGGGAAGAAGGTCCCCTGTGAATCGGGCAATAAAAAACCATTGATTCTTCTATCTAGTGATTGGACTGAAGTTGGTAATTTATCCCTGTACCCATTGAGAACGTAGCCTTGGATTGCAAGTAGGCATCCGAGACATGGCAGGTAGAAGCCGAGTTGCCTGAAATCATCACCACTATTGGGAGGCAGAAGTGCTGTTAACGGTCTACGTGAACGAGCTGCTTGGTATTGGCACCACTTCGCGACAGCGCAAGGCAATTCGGAGGATAGAGATTACGGAGGGCAGCAATGTGGAGGCGACTGACTTTATTGTCTGGCGGCCCCTGTGAGGAAGCCTGCCTTTAGCGGCATGGAGTGAGAGGAAAATGTGTATAGTGTCCCGCGGTTGCGCCTGCTTTTTGATTCTGGCAAACACTGGCCAACAGCATTCTCGCTGATCCCGTGCCCCTGCGGCCAGTGTTCGCCTGTCAATTGCAATCGAAAGCAAGGTGCCGCACGTGTCCCATATACGGCGCTGGAACCTCCTCAAATTGTAACCCCTTGTGGGCCTTTCCGAAAGGTGAGTAGCAAATCGTGCTATCTGTATCACGTCGGGTCACGATTCGTGCCGACTCGGCCAAGGACGGCACCTGGCGTGGCGCGGGGACGACGGGGAATAACGCGCTGTTGGCTCGACGGGGGTGGAGCGTGACGCGGCGGTCCCGCTATGGGACTGGCTGTTTGTTGCCCAGGCAGCAACTGTCAAGTGGGGTAGTGTCATCTCGTAACAAACAATGTGATTCCGAACCTTCTAATATTAATAACACTGGCCGAATTGATGCTGCTCGAGACCATGAAAGAGGACCATCGGCATGGAACGCGAAACTACGAATGAAATGCAAGACCTGCTGCGTGAGGCACAGCTGCGGGCCGAAGCCGCTGAAAGACGCTTCGAGGAAGAGAGACGACAACGCGAAGAAGCAGAGCAACGACGCGAAGCAGCAGAGCAACAACGCGAAGCAGCAGAGCAGGAACAGCGCCGAGAGCGACAACAACGCGAAGCAGCAGAGCAACAACGCGAAGCAGCAGAGCAACGAGCCGAGGCGTCCGAGCAACAGACGCAACCCACGACTCTCGACGAATACCTCGATGCGTGCTATAAATATGTCTTCGCGAAGCTCCAGGTCGAACAAAATCCCGGCCTAGTATCAATAGGTTCCTTGACCAATCCGCAGAGCAAACGGTGTCCCACAATCCTGCGGCCATGGCCGGAATTCCTGCAGCACTAAAGACGTATATTCGGCCTCCTTCTCGATACCTTCCCATGCGATTTAGGTCGACTTTTCCCGAGTAAACACTCCTGCGCTGCTATGGGCGATATGGTCGGTAGCCGAAGAATAGCGGACGAGAAAGGTTTGGAGCTCTTCTTGCATATTGCTGTGGAGGAACCCGTGAGGAAAATCGTCGGCTAGCTCGTGCAAAACCCCATCGCGAGAGAAGCTCTCGACCTCGGCGACGGCATCGTCTTCGAGAACCACCCTCACGCGCTGAGCGATGCCTCGGAAGAGGTGGTTGATAGGCAAACACGGCCCGTACCGCCGAGCACGCCAGGTCACGGGGAAAATCTGAAGAAGCTGCAAGCGGATCAGATCTGCATTTGCCGCTCCGACGGTGCTCAAGGGAGTCGGACAAGGGCCTTTATTTGCGAGTATAAGCCGCCACACAAACTGACGATCTAACATCTGCACGTCGGTCTCTAGATCAGAGACATCTATAAAGAAGTCGTCAACCGGAAGACGATGCCTACTTCAGAAGACTTAGAGGCGCTCTTCGAGTACCACGCCGAAAGGCTTACCGCGTCAGCGATCACGCAGACATACCATTACATGATCGAAGGCGGTCTCGAGTATAGTCTCTTGACTACGGGCGAGGCGATTGTCTTCCTTAAGGTTGATTGGGACGAACCGGGGACGCTTCTCTACCACATGGCGGTGCCTAGCATCGAAGTTGCTGCCCAAACGAAGGATGCCCGTCTGTGCACAGCCGTTGCTCAATATCTGGCCTTCACGCTGCTGGCCATTGACGGGCTAGGAACGCGGTGGCACGATCAGGACGAGCGCGACCAGGCCACGAAGGGGCTCAACAGGTGGGAGGTGTCGTTCGAGTCGACGTACCGATCGATTCCCGAGCAGGACCGGTCGTTTCTTCCCGACAGCTCGCCGGGTTACCAGCCCTCTACGTACGGCGATAAAGATCGGTTACCGATCCGTCGACGAAAAAATCCACCGCGGGGACAAGGGTACGCCGACGCCCGGGCCTCCTCGAGACGAGGCGATAGGTCCGAATCGTCGGATGAGGAGCCTAACCCGAGGGCGCCGGACACGCCGTCACCTGCCGAGCGAAACCCAGGACAGGGACCTAGACGGAGCCGGCGGTTGGCCGTGCGACCGCGTGGAGGCGGTGCCGATAATAGCGGTCAACGCCGACCGTTTTGCACGCAGAAGTGCCTACTTGGCCTGGTTCGAGGACATGCCCTGGACCGCCGCTGCGCCAACGTCTCTCTCCACTGCTAGGGGACGACGTATATTGGGCGTGGTGATATCCGTCACCTTATTGACCATGCCAAATGGCTGCAGTTGCTCCGCGCGCAGCTCAAGGAGACACTGGATCGCGGCATTACGCCCCTTGAAAAGAGCGGCGCTCGCGGCGTAGTCTTTAAGGTAACGCTGCTCGCGTACGGATACACGTTTGTAAGCAAGGGCACAATCCAAGTGTTTATCCCCGACCTTGAACACGAGGCGGCCGTGTACCGACGCCTAGAGGATCTATAGGGGATTCATGTGCCCGTGTTCCTCGGCGCCGTCGACTTGCGATCCCTGGATAGGACATACTACTACGACCACAGGGTGTACATTGTGCACCTAACGCTCATGTCATGGGGTGGCGAGAGTCTGCATAAAGCGCGAGGGCGCATGCCATCGACGGAGGAGCAGGTCAAGCGCAGCCTGCACGCCATCCACTAGCATGGTGTCATACATAGGGATGTGCGAGGCCCGAATATTCTGTTCTGCGAGGAGACTGGCGGTGCGATGATGATAGATTTTGAGCGGGCACAGCTGCTGGAGCCGCCTCGACCACCGCTCGCAAAGATGACGCCTAACAAGCGACCTTTATCGGAGGAACCCGACAAGCAAAAGCGGCGGAAACGGCGCTACGCGGGCCAATGCCTTCGGGAGGATATCGTGATGGCGAGCCGTCTTTTCGCGACCGGCGAGAACATGGGCTGAGGGCTTCCGGAAGTTAGAGCCTAGCGACCGTGGCCGCACGTCCTGGCTGGCTTAGGTGTGGCGACTACGCTAGTGAGGGAGGCTTAGATTCTCACTATGACTGGGTTCCCCCACGGCCAGCTGTTCTTCGCATACACCCCGAAAACGGGGAAGAGATTGGCTTGCTACCCGAAACTGCGACGATAAAAGAGGGCGTCGACCGTGCCGCCCGACAACACGGCGCCCACTTCTCGTATGTCGATGACTTGCAGCGTTGCAGCCGGCGTCAGCAAGGTGCCATGCAAGATTCCGGCAGCCCGATGGGCATTCACGACGAAGCGACATATCGAGCGTGGTCGCCAACCACGAAAGATATCAGGGACGGGCTCTTTAGCAATACGCCAATATCAGTCACAGCGGTACGGGGGATCAGCACAACGGCCCAGTCCTGAATATATACATATCGCTGATTAACAAGACATCCCGCATCATTCGGCGCTAGCCCATGCCGAGACCATTCCGAAGCGGTGAATCAGCTTCCCGCTCCCCCAGGGCTACCGCCGTCGTCTCCCTCTGGCCGAGCCCAACAGATACGCTAAGAGCGGCCAGTCTGCCACCGCCATTGGCACGATCGAGAACGACATCTCGGTCTCAGCCCTGCCTCCTCCAGCTACGCCCCCTACTCTTTAACGAGCAGAACTTTGTCAGCGCTCGCCCCCGCTTGTAGCGTTCTGCGGCGGTGAAAACGACCGGGGCGGATATATCCCTAGAAGGATTTGTTTTAGGAACGGTTGATTGGGAGAAATGGAAATATTGAAGACAATATGGCCGGTAGTGCATGAGCGGAATGATGACCTTTAAGTGGGAACGCCCCTCATTTCGCAAGACAACCTAGAAAATCCAAGCCTCCGCATTCACTTTCCTATACGGGACACTAGAATCTGTCGTACTGCACGTGTGCATGACTAACTGACGACCGGGCAGAAGGTCCCCAGTGAATTCGGCAATAAAGACTCTTGTATTCTCTATTTAACGACCGACTTGAGGTTGGTAATTTATGTCAAACGATATTCCGCCCCAGCCGAGGAGGCGTCCCGACCCACTTGGGCACCGCTGTTATGTATATAACTGGGACCTTCGTCCCCTTGACTTGGGCAGTGGTTAAGGCCAATTGACTCTCTATAACCGTCACATGCATGGCATCTTCCCATCACGTTTGACAATTTATACCGACCAAATTGAGGCAGGCATCTGAGACATGGCAGATGGCAGGCAGCAAATGCTGTTAAGGTTCCAGGTGAAAGAGTGGCTTGATATTGATAGAATCGCCGTACGCACGGTGTGTCGCAGGCCTTTGTGAGCATGATTGGATCTACCAGATATTGGCTGGTGGGGATTCCTCGAAGCAATGTCCTGGGAACATGATGAGGTCCTCGGTAGTTAGGCTTTTATCGTAGTGCG
This sequence comes from Tolypocladium inflatum, assembly GCA_003945565.1. NCBI lineage: Eukaryota > Fungi > Ascomycota > Sordariomycetes > Hypocreales > Ophiocordycipitaceae > Tolypocladium > Tolypocladium inflatum. The sequence goes on along the minus strand of QEPE01000011.1, from coordinate 44,771 downwards.
ACGTCCCTACTTTCCGTTAATCGCCTGTGTGCTATGCTGGAGCAACGTCTATTCGTCCACATACCGCATATTGCATGAAATCCCTCGATCGTTAGGTAGCACTCGATGCACTCCGCAGGTATCCACCGATACGATATCTAGAAGTTTGAGCTTGCATACATCGGTCGCGGGATGTTGAGTTTCCGTGCTAGTGTTGTCGTGCGATTGAAGAGCACTCCCATCTTTTGTAACCTTGTCGTGCTGATCACAGCTATGTATGTCTTTCCAATACTTTCCTTTGACCAGAAGTCTATGTAGTTAAGCATTCGCCGAGGAAGGTCGAACATACTTATGTAATCAGACAGTCCATGGAGACCTTCGCAATGCTTGATAAACCCGTTACGGTCCAACTTTTGTGAGTACTCTAAAGTTTCTGCATGAAAATCTGGCTCGGCGGATGCGAAATTCCCATATAAGAACCCTAAGCCTGCGTCATATCGTGTTTAGAGTACGGCAGGACTGCACGCAACATAAGTTGTGCTGTGTCGATCTCTGGCGGCTCGTTCATAACCAGTGGTTCGCGAAGGATGTTTGACGCCCGTACCTTAAGGCTCGCGGATATAAACGGTCGGGTGAGTATGGCATCTTTATATCTCTGGGAGATCATGCGCCGCTCCTCTGCCGCATCGACTGGCGGGCTATCGTAGTATGGGATCAAATTCGCGGCAGCTTCTTTGACGGCCCGGCCACTGTCACCATCCAGCTTGAATTCCAAGAGTCCGATGTTTCTGAGTATGAATGTGTTCTCGTCCAATAATCGTAGCAGCTTAGTCCTCGCAGCTTGCAGCTTTGCCGCTAGTTCACGCTACCGATGATTGAACTGGCAATCTTCCTCGCTGAGAGGAGGGCCTTTACGTGATCGAAGTCGCACCGGGCATGAACCGACCGGCGGTACTCCGTACCTCCAGCCTCTCTGGTCGACGTGGTCATTCATGTTGTGATGCAGGCTCCGATATAAGATATCCTGAAGTTCGCCGATGTAGCTGGAAGAATCTCCGCGGTGTGAAACAGACGGTTTTAATTCTATCGACAGTCCCACGTGTTCCGGCCAGGATGTTCTGCAACCGGGAGCAATAAAGTGTACTTGCACCACCTAGGCACTGTTTCCGGAAACACTGGAACCAGCATCCGTACCTATGGGCAAATGTCACGAGCCGGGCGCTGCCGAATGCGGAATTTTATTGGGTCACTCACAACAGACGAATGCGGTCAACGACAACCCGACGGTGGTCCTCGACGGACCATCGAACAATCACCTGCCGCTACGGGTGGACCTGCGAGCGGCGCTGGCGGACCGAGCGGACCCTGCGCTGCGCGACCCGGCGAGGGTGGAGGCGGATCCAGGTCTCCCTGAACGGCTGGCGCTTGAAGGTTCCGGCAGAGCGATGACATGGTGTCAATATCAAGCCTCTAATTCACGGACGACGTTAACAGCACTTGCTGCCTGCCATCTGTGGCGATAGCTTCAGGCCCGGCTTCTTCCTGCCATGTCTCAGATGCCTGCCTCAATTGGATCAGTATATAGCACCATCCTCGCCCAGTTCCGGTCGCCGCAACAGGAGGAGGCCGTGCGGGCGGCGGCCACGGGGCAGTCACCGCTCGTCGCGATCCTGCCCACAGGCGGCGGCAAGAGCCTGGTCTTCATGGTGCCGGCGATGCTGACCGGGGCCGGCGTCACGGTTGTCGTGGCGCCGTACGCCGAGCTCAAGAGGCAGCTGGTTGCGCGGTCCATCGACGCCGGCCTCGACTGCAAGCTCTGGCCCGAGGCGCGCGATTCATGGCCGAGGGTGGCCATCGTGTCGGCGGAGGCTGCTGGCGGCGACGACTTCCTCGCCTGGGCCGCCGACCTGAGCGTCCGCGGGAAGCTCGAGCGGATCGTCCTCGACGAGTGCCACCTTACCTTCACCGCCGCCGACGAGTATAGGAGGAAGCTGCGGGCGCTCGTGCGGCTCCGCGGCCTCGGCTGCCCGTTCGTCTTCCTGACCGGGACGCTGCCGCCGCTCCGCCAGCGGGAGTTCGAGGAGGCCATGCTGCTGCAGAGCCCCCTCTACGTCCGCGCGTCGAGCCACCGCCTCAACGCCCGGTACTCCGTGCGCCGGTTCAAGAGCGGCCAGGGCATCATGGAGGTCAAGAGGCTCGCGGCGGCGCGGGTGGAGGGCGGGAAGCTGGCGCCCGGCGAGAAGGGCGTGGTGTACTGCGTCAGCCACGCCAAGTGCAGGGCGCTGGCTCAGCAGCTGGGTTGCCACTACTACCACGCGCTGCGTGGGGACGGTAACGGCGACGGGAGCGTCGCCACCCACTTCGCCGCCCAGCGCGAGGTCGGCTTCCAGGCCTGGGTCCGAGGCGAGACGCCGTATATCGTGGCCACGGCGGCGCTCGGGACGGGCATCGACGTGCCCGGGATCACGCACGTCATCCACCTCGAGGCGCCGTATAGCATCATCGACTACGCCCAGGAGGCCGGGCGGGCCGGGCGGGCCGGCGAGCCGGTCACGGCCGAGATCATCGTCGAGGACAGGGCCTGGCCGGCGGAGGACCCGTCCAAGGACGGCGGCCTCGAGCTGAACGTGCGCGAGGTGAACAGCCTGATCCGGACCCGGGGCTGCCGCCGCCGCATCCTCGGGCAGTGCCTGGACGGCGACGTGCGGGACTGCGGGGCCATCGACGGCGCGGCCCTATGCGATAACTGCCAGGCGGCCGCGCTGGTCTGGAAGAGCGAGCTGTCCTCCCAGGGGCTCGTCATATCCGAGGCGCGCGGCAGGACGGTCTCCCGCGCCCTGGCACGGATGGAGGCGGCGCTGGAGGAGATCGAGGGGCTGGGCGGCAAGCTGGCCTGCCGGATCTGCTGGCTGTTCGACGGCGCCGGACGGGCAGGGCACCAGTGGGTGGCGTGCACCGAGTTCAGGGAGGGCTGCCTGTCTTTCCGCGCCTGCATGGAGTTCCAGCGGTTGATCGACTACCGCAAGGACCGGCAGGCGCGCTTCCTGAGCTGCTTCCACTGCCACGTCTCGCAGGCCCTCTGCCCGGACGGCTACCAGGACCACGGCGCCAGCTGCCGGTGGAGGCACGTTGTTGTCCCGCTAGCCTTGGCAGCTACGACAGACTCGGCCCTATGGACCAAGGTGCAGGGGCTGGCCGGCCGCGAGCTCAAGGGGGAGAAGGACTACGCGGTCTGGCTTGTGCGGAAGCACCGTAAGCTAGTCTGCGGGCGGGAGATGACGAACGCTATGGCCGTCTTCCAGCTAATACTCGAGTGGCGCACGGAGCAGGAGGAGTTGGATATTAAGGTGTAGGCGTGGCCGTGTGGTGCACTGCACTTTAGTATCGGGGACGTAGACTAGACGCGGCCTGTAATATAACTTAGGATAGAAGAGTCTTTGGCTAAGGGTGCTCGAAGTAAGGGTTGGGTCTTCGAGCCTCGTTAAGGTATTGTGAGACTGACGGCGACTTGGATTTAGCATGCAGTATAACCAGGAAAGCCGGCGGCGACGGCGGAAGAACCTCAGTACCGACGAACTAAAATTAACATCGATACGAGTAGGAGATAATAGAGTTACCTAGAGTAGAGTAGAGAGCGCCGTGAGTTTACCTAGGAGGCACGTCGGAAGAACCCGTCGATGAATATACGTTATAGGGTAGGGTATGGCTCGAAGTAGCGCGGTTCGGGTAGGCGGCGTCGAACCTTCGTTATCTACTAACGTTAGAGTAGCCTCTACTTTTGCCGTATAGTGGACACGGATTAAAGGCAGTTAGGCTATTTTATGGCCACTATAAATAGGCGCCTCTGCTATAGGCCTTCGCGAGTCAAGTTGGCTTCTGCGGAGCCGACGTAAGGAAGGATGTTATCTTATAGTAAACCAAGAGTCAAGGGGGGGTATAAGAACAAACACGTTCGCGGCATAGTAGCGGCGGGGGGGGGGGGGGGGGGGGGGGGGGCGGAGGTAGCATATTTAGGTAAAACTCTTATTAACCAGCTATCCGCAGTGAAACTAGTCTGTCCAGCGCTGTATCTAAACCTGCATTATTTCAGTGACGGAGAGATTGCCATACTTGAATGCCTCCTTGGCTGCCGGCGTTGGCTCGTCCCAGTACGACCGAATGTTTACAGAACTACCGTCTAACCGGGTCTTGCGAATTGTCAGTCTATAATGGAAACCCTTAATTAGGTTCTTGACGACCCCTGCTATATACCGTATGGCATTCTGCGTTACCCAGTCTAATGGTCCGTCGGCTACTAGTTCGATGCACACAGCCTCCGCATTTTCGAGTAGCTCGAGGTGGGAAAGCTCCGTGGCTATCGGTCTGGCGTCGTTTTCGAAATCGTAGTGTTGTACGTCAATCGTGATACTAAGATCCTTGACTAGCGGCGCGACGTTGATCCTAGCCCCGCTACCCGTAATAATATCCAGAAGAAACTCGCGGAGTACGTCCAGTCGAAGAGAAAACTAGTTCTTGGAATAGTATAGAGCTGCCGCCTGGCGCATAACGCATATAGGCGTACCGCTCTTCTCGTAAGTTCGGTGAGGTTAGCGTAAGGCGACTTGCGGCTATGCACGATAGTACGGCCCCGCTGTACTAGATAACGATAAAGCAGGTCGTCGCGCTTATCGGAGGGAAAGTTATCGAGGTCGATTCTACTCTCGTCGTTGCCTAAGTTATGACTTAGCGTCCCTACGGCTACAGGAATTATAGCATCAGCTCGCGAAGGGGGCAACGTTATTGTTTCGATAGAAAGAAAGTGTCTGACAAGAATGAGATCGTTTAGGTTTAATAGAAGCATAAGGAAGTTGGATACTGTTCTTTCTATTCTAAGGGTAGGGGGGGCGGGGTTGGCATTTCTTCTAGTAGCTGGTAAATGGCCGTATATGTCTCATAGGAAGCCCCCTCGGCATAGCTTAGCCAGCCATTTCTCGTTTGCGGAGCCGTGGAGCGGTGAAGGTAGCACGTTTGCTCTCTATCCCGCCCTATCCCGCCCTCTACCTATAGTCAAATGGGCTCGCCGTCCTCTAGCCCCCGCCTTATCTTTTAGTATAGCGTCGCTGGCGCCAACGACCGCTAGAACCAACCCTTCGTTACGTACTATCGTATATCTTAACGGTCGCTACAATAGGGGAGGAGGCGCCGTCTCTAATCGACATGAAGTATATCGCAGACGCACTAAAACAAGTATCCGAATAGGCCGCGTTATTTGTAGAAACACCGGAGATCTAGAACGGCGCTCGCTTAGAAGGGACCATCAACGCTATGTCGAAGCAGGTTGGCGCGTTATGCGAGCAGTCCGGGGGCGTCAATACGACCTTAGCGAATATCAATTTATAGTTAGGGGAGATGAAGTCGCTGGTGGATGCGCTGGGGATTAGGTTCTCGAGTCTATAGGTCTCATGCTAACGCTAACCCGTGCCTTGCGACAGAGAGTCAGCTAATACGGCTAGAATTGACGTGGCCGCCGCCTTCCCCAGCGGCCCCGACGAACCTCTGAGCCCAGATAGGGTCACGGAAGCGGCGAAGAAACGCCTGTTGACTGGCCCTTGTCGCATGACATGCGATTAAGTCAATTCTCTAAACGGCAAGTTAGTAATTCGGAGAGAGAAGAAGCAAGCTAATATATATCCGACATTAGCTAAATCATTAAACGCTCTTCTATGTATATTAGGGCTAGATACGACGGGTTCAGCGGGCAAAAAGCACAATCGGTTGTTAAGAGATCTTGGCTTATTAGACCTATAGTAGTATGGCCTCTGGCTGAGCACTGTACTGTGAGGGACGATAGAGATGAGCAAATCTTGGTCACCGGGCTAGTCTGTTATATCGGGCGAGTTCTAGTCTATAGGGCAAGCTTGCTCGTTGCCCTAAAGGTAGTCTAACACGACTGAGCGACCGCTACTATAGCGAACGAAGCGCGGGCTCCGATCGACGTGAAGAGCTTCGTCGGCATGCTAAAGTAGCTATTAGATCAGGCCATTCGGTGGGAGAGGGTGAGGAAAAGGAACGGTAAGAGTTTCTTTTAGGAGAGTTGGAAAGAAGCTGACATAAGGTGGCGGCGTTGGTAGAAGCTTCATTGGATGCCCTGCTAAGGAACCTGGGACTGACGACGACGGGTTCAGTGGGCGAGAAGCGGGCACGTCGACGAACAGAACTTTGTTTAACGAATTTCGCAGGGGATAAGTTTTGGGCGTCATGTATGGATGCGGGTGCGGAGGAAGGGGAGGGTATGAAAGAGTAGTAGACGTAGACCTGAATTAGATACTGTATCGAAGGCCGCGCGAGACTTGGCTGTGCGGACGAAGGTTAGGTATTGGGCGAGTTTTGGCGGTGATGCTTGTATAGTACGTTCGTGCTTGCTTTATAGCTAAAGTGAGCTGTTTAGTAGAATTAGTAAGAAGAGGCTTCTAATGCCCGCAAGACGGTTAGAGTAAGAGGAGGAGCGAATGGTAGAAAGGTTCGTTCGGGAAAATTTGGTTTTAAGTAAGCTATGCGAGGAGAAGGCGCACTGCCGTTACTTACAAGCTAACTGTAACCTCGACCAGCGCTGCCGTCAGATCAATCAAATCAGATTTGTGTCTAAATCTGATCTGAACTGATAGTTTCTGGCGTGTATCTGATCTGATTGATTGATTGATTGCTATCTGATATACGGCGGGCGGGTCAGTTAGATGCTAGGTTCTCTCCAGCTGTGCTGTTCCAGCAGAGACCCCCCAACGTCACACAGCCCCCTCTGATCCAGTTCTTTAACAATTGCAGTTCCTCAACGGTCGAACCAAGTAAGGAATGCCTTTGCGATGTGACCGTAAGTTTTGCTAAGCTGAATGCCCTCTCGCAGTCGGTTGCCATGGCCGGAATGGCAAGAACATCTAGGGCAAACCTACTGAGCTGCGGGAACGCACTCCTATGATCAGCCCACCATTGAACCGGATCTGCCACTTGTTCCGGTTCGAGCCTATAGTATCTCTCAAGCTCACAACCTGTTGCGGAAAGCTTCGGCTGTCGACTGTACACCCATTGCTCAAACTTGCTTTGTTCCGGTCGGCGCGTCATAGGCGGCTTCGTGACGGCGACTTCCCTCAAGGCCGAGTCGTCATTCGAATACTAGCGCTCAAAGTAAAGCTTGACTCCATCCTTGGCGTCTCGGAGCCAGCGCAGCTACTCTAGAGAGGTCCAGTTAGCCTCAAGCCATCGGAGGCCAAGATCTGGGTTTAATATGACGGCGGCCGCGTACAGCGGCGACTGGCCGAGGAGCGTGTAATATTCGTTAAGCTTTAGCCAAGTATTGTTAATGCTCGCCCTGATGCTCGCTCGCTCTTGCCCCTCCATACTGGCAATACTGCTTACAGACCGAGCGTCGCTCTGCACGTACTCATTTCGAGAGTAAGCAGGCAGAGCGGCCTCAATAAACCGCGGAGCGATCGGAGAGAGAGCCGCGGTTTCTATCTGGCTGTGGTGACGCAAAGGGGTGAGAAGCTCGCACCCTTGAAGCCTCGAGGGTAGTCGCGATTGGCGGGATGGTCGTTCTCGTACCTGGCTAGGTGTCGGAGGTGGTGAACTCTCGCTGTCATCTGCCAGATGGGCAGATCTCTCCTTATATAGTGCTTTCCAGTCCTCAAGATGGTCTAGTATGAACTCCATCCCTGTCATGACTTCCCAAAGTCGACCGTGACCACTGCTCGTGCCCTATCCCTGTGTTCTTATTGTTATATGGTAGATCGGCTCCAAGACATGACGGACTTCCCGCAGCACCTTCTAGTCATCAGATGTCAGGACATTAGCTGTAGGTGCCCTCTTTGATGCGTCTGCTTCCAGGCCCAGGTCTTGGATATAACTATTGAGTTCGGACTGCTTTAGTAAGGCTCGTTCGATCATCATGTACGTCGAATTCCACCTAGTGCTATTGTTCTGTATGACTTTAAGCTCAGCTGTCGACTCCTCTGCAAGCTTGTATACCTCAGCCTCCTCCTGCTCCCTGGCGTGCGCCTTGAATGCTTCCGTGCGCTGTGGGGAGGCCCGTATAAATTTGACGATATTGTGTAGCTTGCCGACTGGACCTTTCGTTCGCCAGTGTTCGAGGTCTTCTTCCACCTGTTCTAGTATGCCGTAGGCTTCGGATCGGAGTTTAAAGGAAGTAGCGTCTTCACCGAAGAGGAAAGACTGGGCCACTAAATTGAGAATATGCCCGAAGTATCGCATCCTTCGTGCTTTAGTGTCGGCACGGGTCATCGAAGCATCGAGTGTCGCGTAAAGACTCCGTAAATAAGTGTCGTTACTGCTTGCATTGTCACAGATTGCAACCCCGAGCATTGACTCAATCTCCTAGTCGCGGACGACACTCTTGATTGTATATGCGATGTTTTCGCCCGCGTGCGGCCAAACTTGCCGCCGAAAAGCAAGTAGCCGGTTGCGATATAGGTGCCTCTCGTTAAGAAAGTGGCCAAATATGGAAATAAAGGCCAGTCTGTTCGGAGAGGTCTATAGATCAAAGCTGATGTGTATTTGGGTGATTGCGTGGTTCAGCTCTTCCTTCACGGACGTCTTCTTCTGGGCGAATATATCTCCCACATCCTTCCTGATTGTCGTTCTGCCCTATGGTGCTTGGCGATAGAGGTCAGGATCGAATTGCCGTAATAGCTCCTGCAGGTAGGTACTCTCGAGGGTAGCAAAGGGCAGGTTGGAGTCGACAACGTAGCTAACGGACAGTTCTCGTATTCGCATAATCTTTGCTCGAGGAATAACTGTAGTAGTCGGAGCTGGCCGTTTTATGGATGCCCTCTTTTGAAGGTCGATTACGGACGACTCGTCAGATGAAGCTGGCTGTGAGTTCTCCGTGATCCTGTGAGCTCTGAAGCCGCTAGCAATATTCTGTAGTTACGGGGCGGGGTGCCAACTTGCGAAGATGGGCCTGTGCTGAAGATGTGGATTGCGCATTGAAGAATTGAGGTGCCCCCTTATCGTCACAGAGCCGGTAGCACCATATGTCGCCGCTTGATGTGCTGTCTGCTCTTAACTCTGCCAGGAACTATCCGTAATTTCCAATCTAGCTACGCCTGCCCCTACTCTTCCGCCTGTCTAGCAAACTCCCGATCACGAAGCGTCGCTGGCCCTAGGTGATCTTGTAAAGGTCTTGGACCGATGAATCGTTTGTTGAGGCTAGCGCAGAAGCTGTATCGTATTGCTTGGCGATGCTCTTTGGTCGGGAACCGAGAGAAGCAAATGGGGAGAGCAACGGCTTCGACGGCGGGCTGCTGGCCCAGCTGCCCGCTAAAGGACTATCCGACATCGACAATGATCACGAGCTTCGTGGTTGGTCGCCGAATGGAATGTAGTCGTACTAACATTGCGCTGAAAACCAGCGGAAGATCACTCACCGTTTGTCAACTAGTCCGCGTCGCGCCTGGACGCGTAGCCTTGTCAGTGGGGCTGGCCAGCGTGTAATTAACATTGCCGGGTCTAAACGGCCAAACGTGTGTTCTAAATTTAGGTCCATCCCATGGTCTAGGGTAAGAAGTCGGCCAAGCATCATGAGCGTATCTAGGGAATATCAGATATATCAGATTTCGAGTGATGTAAATCTGATTTAATTGATCTGATAAAATTCCATATCTGAATTGAATTGACTGATCTGATTGATATATCTGATTGTTAATCTGATCTGACGGCAGCGCTGCTTCAAACACCTCGTGCCTTGGATAGCAGGCGCCGCTTCAGTCGCCGTAGATAGGACTCTGAACACTTGGAGAATAGCCTTCAAGTCAGCTTGCTAGTAATGCAAAATCCACGAGACCCCGCGGAGAAATGGAAAACGAAGAGGCAAAAGCAGAAACGGACGCTGTACGGTATGGGCTTTTAGGAGATCATGACAAAGCTTGGGAAATGTAATGTAGATCATCAATAGTTGCCCTTTCGGCTCAGCCGCCGGGCGTAATAAATTGTGTGTGTGTGTGTGTGTGTGTAATACAAGTGTGTCTGTATTAGAACAAGTGTTGAAAGCTGGCTAGGTATCTATGCTATGGTGGGGAAATTGGGAGGTCCTATATACTAGCCATAATCTCTCGGCTCGCGGAGGATCGCTAGGATCATGGAGGTGATCCTGACGATACCGAAGAGCCAGATCGCACGGGCTCATTTGGATCACATACGTGATCCTTGTGATCCCGTCGATCCACCGCTCATTGGTCCATCATTCCAATCTTTGTTCCGTGCCGCCTGCATTAGCGCCTGTACAGCCGGCCCATTCGTCAGCCTGGGTCGTAACACGAAGCTTAGATATCGAGCGAGTTCCAGCTTCTAGGGCAACCTTTCTCTCTGCTCTAAAGGTGGCTTTTTGGCAATCTTAACAGAGGAGCGAAGTATAACAGAAGACAGGCCACGGTGGAAAAAAAGCGTGAGTGAGCGGTAAAGCAAGCTTTGGCTGCCAGTGAAGTAGCACACGTGCTCGTAGGCTTTCCGTCGTCTGTTAGTACTGTGTAGAGGCCTATATCGCTGCTGTCTACACTAGGCAAGGTCCTGGAATCGGTCGTGGCTGGGGTATATCCATGACAAGGGTGGACAACCACCAACCGCGGGTTGCGCCTGGCGTAGTGGACCCTTGTTGCCCCATCTGAGTACTTAAACAACTCTTGACCACAGCCTCGCAGCTACAAGGTCAAGCTCTTCTTCCTTTTTCCTTAGCCTTAGATAGACAATATGAAGGCACCTGCTTGTTGAACCAAACGCCAGTCAAGCCCTTTGCAGTAGTCCGTGACTAGATCGCATGACACGCTGCTTGCGAAGTTGTGGAGACGTCCGCCTTTGCCCCTTGCCTTTCCCCTTGCCTTCCTTTTGGTGGGGTTTGGATAAGAAGGGGGTTGACATCGCCAAGACAAACCCGTCCTCCCCAAAGAAACAGGGGGCGCGCTTCGCCAGGACCCAATGACATTAGATACTGTGAAATCTACTAGTGAATCATTGGTCCTCTACCAGACGAATATACACCCCGCGAGCGCCAGCTGCGCCAGGCACCCCTTGCACTGGGAGCACTTTAGATTACTGAGGTTTCACATCAATACATGGTAAGGCACGAGAGCAATCTGTGCATTCTTTGCCTGGGACGTCGGCAACAGCCTACCACTCTAGCATTCTTTGCCCGGGACGGTTGACACGCCTCGCTCAGATCGCTGAGCGAACGTCTTGGGGGCGGCTACAGTGGAGTTCCCTGTGAGTGTTATCACTCAGCTCGCACGAGTTGTATGGTTGTGTTCAAAGCCGGCTGAACTCCAACTGAGAACCCTCCGCATCTTGCTGCAACTCTCCGCCCTTGAATAGCCCCCCGGTCTAGCCACGGTGGCCGGTACCCGAGCGCTAGAGTTCTTCATCGTTCACGACTCTGGTCAGGAAAGGTACGTCAACTTGACAGCGGCCGAGGCTGTCATCGATGTTGACGATACCACCACTCGGGGCATGGCCCTTCTTCAGTACGCTTCTGGACTACGGGGCAGAAGAGCGGCAACTGGGTTTGGGGGTTGGGGAGAGAGAGACTCGATGGTATCAGAGCCATAGGGCAGGCATCACGAGAAGTACGGCCAGGAGAGAGGTGACAGTTCGTTTAGGAGGTCCAGGGATGACGTTTGAGACATCGATGAGTGGAGAATGCGCCTAAGTATTAGCCAAACTCTTCCTACAGCCATGAGTCTCTGTTCCGGTGGACCCTGATGGCGAAAGGTCTTTGACTGCATTTGCAAGACCTCTTGGTGAAGCGAGACAATGCAATCAAATTGACCACAGTCTCCCTGGCCATGCTGCGGCCCAGCTGTGTGAGACAAATATAGCGCAGGAAGCCAAGAGAAGCGCCTAGAACAGCACAAAGCCGGAATGCGATACTTCTGCTGGCTGAGTTCCACGATTGATAATATCTGCCGTCGATACCTAGTGGAGATCCTATAGCAGGCTGAGGTATAAGTATTCAGGGCCCTTTCCCCAGGCTCTTCCGGTTCCTCACTTCATTTCAATCCTCAAGGTTCGTACAGTCATCTCCAACACATTCTGAAACGAGCAGCGGCAATGTCGCCCACTGGCTTAGGCGACCAGGTCATACTGGCTAAGATTGATAAGCTGCGCGAGCTCAACGTGGGCTCAGTGATCCCCCTCCCCCAGGTACGTTAGCCCACGGTGAAACTGTATGGCAATAGACTGACCTTTGAAAGCTTGTCGTCGTCGGTGATCAGTCCTCTGGCAAGAGCTCCGTGCTCGAAAGCCTGACCGGTTTCTCATTCCCTCGTGCCGCTGGACTTTGCACTCGATATGCCACACAGATTACCTGCTGTCGGGAACCGATCAAAAGCGTCACCGTGTCCATCATACCTCGTCCCGATGCGGATGACGAGCTTAAGACCAAGTTGCTTGCCTTTCAGCGCCGGACCACAAAGCTTAAAAATGATGACTTGGCCAAGATCTTCCGTGAGGTTTGTCGAAGCGCGCTGCTGAGTTTGCTTTGTCACTGACGAGCGCCAGGCCAACTTGACCATGGGCATCCGCATGACGTCCGATTCGGAAGACTCTGGATCGGCGGCGTTTAGCCAAGACATCCTCAAGATTGAGGTTAGCGGTCCAGAGGTGAGTTGCCCTTGATACTGGTCTACATTAAGTTTACATTCCGTGTGAGTTGGTCTGACACCCGTCCATAGGAACACCACCTCACTGTCATCGACGTTCCGGGCATCTTTCGTGTCCCTACTCCCGGTTAGCCCCTCATCAGACCCTGGCAGTTACAGCCACTGACAATTCAAGAAGGCCTCACAACAGAGACGGACATTACCCTTGTTGAGAATATGGTGAAGTCGTATATGGACAACAGTCGAACTATGTAAGTCATCGCCACTTCCAAGCAAATAGCGGCTAATGGGCTGCAAGTATATTGGCAGTGATGCCTTGCAATGTCGACATTGCAACGCAAGAAATTTTGAAGCTTGCCCAGGTCGCCGATCCGGATGGCACCAGAACTATGGGCGTCCTGACCAAGCCGGATCTTGCAACAGAGGCGGCTACTCAAGCTACGGTTTTGGATCTCGTCTTGGGCAAACGCAGCAACCTCAAGCTTGGTTACTTCGTCGTAAAGAATCGCAGCGCGGACGATAACACGTCGACCCTTGCTCAGCGCGCCACTTCTGAGCAAGCCTTTTTTATGGCGCCGCCCTGGGCCAGTGCCAGTGAGCGATGTGGTATCATAGCCTTAAAAGCAAGGCTTCGTCACCTGCTCACCAAAATATCTAAACAGGAGTTTCCGCACGTCAAGGCGGAGGTTGAGCATCAACTACGCCAAGGCAAGGCCAATCTCGAGACCATGGGCCCGACTCGTGCGGACCAGAGCTCACAAAGACTATATCTTGGGAAGCTCGCCACCCGGTTTCAGGCCATGACCCAAGCTGCGTTGAATGGCTATTACGCAGAGGACAGCATGTTCAAAGAAGAGCCAGAGTTAAAACTCATCACGAAAATAATCAAGTTGAATGAGGTCTTCTCCAACGATTTCTGGAACCTGGGTCACCAACAACACTTCGGCGTCATTCCGGATGAAGAAGGCGAAACAATATTTGGCGACAGGTCGACTAGTGTGCACTTCGAGATACCACTGGCGAAATACCGCGAGCTTAGCAGCATCATCCACACTGAAGACTACCAGTGCCCGAAGCCATCGAATGCTTCAATCATGGACCTCATTCGAGACGTCTTCGAGTCTAGTCGGGGTCCCGAGCTCGGAACGGTCAGGTCATCTCAATTCCTCCACATTTTGGTCTCGCTAACGGATAGTGCCTGTCAAACAGTTTGGTGGCGCGATCCTGTCCACGGTTTTTGGGCAGCAGTCGGAGAAGTGGGTGCCTTTGGCCTTATCTCATGCTAGTAAAGCCGTCGCACTTGTTCATGACTTCATCTTTCGCCTCTTGGACAAGCTTTGTCCAGAGAAGCAGGTCAGGGACCAGTTGTGGGACAACCTCCTCGTGGACAAGCTGAGTGATGCGTATCGCAAAGCCATGGACCACACCCGGTTCCTCTTAAGCATTGAGCGTGGAGGCAAACCGAGCACCTACAATCACTACTTCAATGCGACACTTCAGCGGAAGCGTGCCGAACGTCTGTCCAAGCCTTTGACCGACCACGCTGTCGTCTTCGAAGGGTATGGGTCGTGCGTTCCGGTCAAAGACATCGACAAGTGCGTCATGGATAAGAACAACGGGCAACAAGTGTGCGAGGATATTTTGGACACTCTTGTGAGCTACTACAAGGTATCCCGCAAGCGCTTTGTGGACGTTGTCTGTCAGCAAGTCATCTCCCACTTCCTTCTTGAGGCCCAGGAGAGCCCCCTCAAGATCTTCGGTCCTGATTTAGTCATGAGTCTCGATTTCGATCAGTTGGAGATGATTGCCGGTGAGGACGGGGAGTCCAAGCAGCAAAGACAGACCCTGGAGAGGAGGATTCAAAGTTTGGAGGCGGCCCTAAAGGTCCTTCGAGGCTGATGCGGTCTGGTCATTTTGCTTGGGCACAAGTTAGCCGGCTTGGGCAACCAGGAATTGTCGCTTCATTACTTCGTCGGGGGACATCGCTGTCAAGGAGGCTTTTAACGGGTTTTGATATTGTCACCAAGAAGGCAGGTCAAAGAGAAAGTGGAGAAGTAAAAAATACACTTTGCCGTCCGCTGATCACCAAAACGGGGTCCAACCAGGAGGATATCGTCCTGAGATATCTGGGTGCGCATTGCCTGTGCAATCGGCTCGCGCACGCCCAAGCATGCATTGCACGAGTCTCAACGTCGCTATCTTAGCCGTGCTTGCCGTCGGGGCATCTGCGGAGGTCTACAAGGTCGAGGTCGGCAAGGAGGGGCTGACGTATACTCCCAATACCATCCAAGGCCGACAAGGGAGACGTCGTCGAGTTCCACTTCAACGCGATGCAGGAGGATGTCCTGACTTCCTCTGAGTGGGTAACTTTGGCCGAGACTCACAAATTTCTTGAGCCATTTCACGATGCTACAATAGCCAACGAAGGCATGGGAGATTCCGTCTCTGACGTTCTGCCCACCATGGACTATCTCCTGCATCACATCGAGGCCGCCAAGAAGGCCACCACCCTTCCCCACTTGGCTACAATGATGGAGACTGCACTGAATAGGCAAAGGTGATAATGTCCCGAACCAGCAACTTCATCGCTCAACTAGTCCCTCAGCATCTGTACACCACCCCCCGTCCAGAGTTAGGGAGTACTCGGAACGTCATTGCGAACCAAGCTCTGAACTTGACAGCACCCATGATGTGGGGCTGAGCAGTCGGCCGCGCGAACAGGCGCGCAGTTCGGATGGCGGTTCAGAGAACAGCCATCCCGAGATCGAGAGACAGCAGCAGGGCCCGTCAGCGCAGGTCCGGCCTCAACAGCAGCAAAGATACTGGAAAATGGCACAGGTGGGGCCCAGCAAAGTCGAAGTCGCACAATGTGGCAACACGGTGATACCAAGCACCACCGGTCAAGCCCCAAATCTTGTGATACAGCAACCAATGGCAGAGAATAATATGCGTCGACCCGACAGCGACATGGCGCGCCGAGTGCCGATGAAGTTGGTGGAAGAGTTACAAAGAGGCCAGAACGGTCGGTCTAGCAGCACACCAGGCACGGGTGGTAAGCAGACAGAGGCGAAAGATTCGACAAACGCATATGCCGAGCAGAACAAACCTCAGCCGACGGCTGAGAGCGCTCGGGGTTCAACACCAAGCTTGCAGCCGAACCAAGAATTCGGCACAAGTGCTCCAAACAATGAAGGGTCGGGGTCATTGTCTTTAAGTGCGACCAAGTCTCAGAACGCCAGCGCCGATGGTATAGGGCCACATCTAGGTGACACAGCGGGACGAACGACACCAGTCCAGAGTACGTCAACAATCCATCAGAGATGGGAACAGATGCTGAAAACCCATCAGGCAGGCATCATGGGAGCCAGCAATCACACCTCCTGAGACCTTCAACAGAGGCGTCTCAACAGGATGAAGCCAGATGGTTAAAATCTCGACAGCCTTCTGAGATTATATCTGGTGAACAACCCCGGTCGACCGGGCCCGAAAATCTTGATCCCGATCACGGGAAATATGAACCGACAGGGCTAGATCGGCTAGAATCGCGTCGCGACATTGGGGCTGGCGCTAGGCGGTCCTCTCCTGACATGAGCACGCGGGCGGCTCTGTCGAACCCCACCAGGACCCAGGAAGTTGGCAGCCCTGCGCCAGGTGTGGAAGAGAGAACTGTTGCCGAAACGTCAAAGAGCTCGGGCAGTGAAACTTCGCAATTGGTTCGTGTGGCGAAGACCGGTTTAGGCCTTGTCCAAGAAGTGGCAGAACGGGAAGGAGAAGCAGCATCGGGCAACACCCACGCACTGACATCTCTATCTCCTCCATTCAGCCACGAGCAAGCCAGCCGGACACCATGGTTGATTAACCACGACCAGATCGTATCACAGCCTTCACCACAGCTCTGTTCTGCCACGACCGAGCGTTCTGGAAACGCAACACGACGCTGCGTCCCAGAACCTGGCGGCGCCTTGGACCGCCACGAAATACCACTGTATCCCGCATACACACCGTCAGCAGGATACCCCTACCACCGATCCAACTTCTATATGACGACATCGAAACTGGTTGTCGGGACACCCGACCATCTGCAGTACATACCCCTCCCATGGGGAACCGAGATCAGCACGGCTCGACGCCGGCTGGTGCCACATGGAAACCGTATAACAGCCCTGTTCCTGGTGCAAATACCGCCGCCGTCACCGGCCTTCATCCAGCAAGACAGGACCTAAAGCGGACAAGCCAGGCAGTGGAGTATTTGTGTAAGGGATGGCCCGTGGAGATCCCCAAAAGACTTATGAATCGACTGACTAGGATTTCGGGTAATAGCAGGCCCGAGCCCGAAATATTCAGGAATTCCGATCAGAAGTTTCATTGCCTATTCTGCCCAGGCCGAGCATGGACCAGGCCAATTTAGTTCGCGAGACACCTACGGAACAGCCACTGAGTCGTGGACCATTAGACCAAGTATAGTTGGATTTCGCCCAAAGAGTAGCCCAGGATCCATCTCATGGCAATTGTAGGGCAATGCATTAAGTCACGGTTGAGCTGGGTGGAACGAGAAGAGCGAGGAGGGTATGAAGAATGAGAATTTGGGCCCCCGGGGGGGGGGGGGGGGGGGGTGATGTTTGCGCCCGAGAGCTTGTCCGGGGAGGATAGAGTGTTTCTGTGACAAGTATGCGTTCGATTTGGTACATAGCTTTGAATGGCTCGGTGCTGGAGGAGGGTGCCGCTGCCCCTGATCTAGGTCTTCTTCTGCTGTCTGATGGCGTCGTGGTATTGCTTTGCCGCCCCTCTGGCTGTGTCCTCGAGTTCTCCGCTCGTCTGTCCTGCTCGTCTCAACGCTCTGGCGCGATTCCTCCAGTACGTGTGTATTCGTCGGAGCTGAGTGAGGTCTGAGGTCCACCACCGCTTTGCGTAGGGTGATGGCTTGGCTTTGGGTGTCTGGGCGTGTACCGCCTCCAGCACCAAGGCGCAATGCGACGAATAGAATTCTATAATTATTACATGCAGTCCCGTGAAGGGGCGGCCCGGTCCGTGTTCTAGCTCCCCTGTGGTTGGGTTTCTAGCCAATCGGGGCTCGACGGGCGACGTGGGGCCGACCGAACGGACCTGGTTCAGTAACCCTCGATTGCGTGGGGGTTTCCTGACGAGGGTAGGGGTTGGGTTGAAGTTGGAGTAAGGAACTGCGCGCGCAATAGTGCCCGTGTCGCGACAAGACCTTCCACCACCACGCAGCGGGCTACGCGCTCGGGGACTGTCTGCTTTCCACGACGCTGACGCGACTGCAAAGGGGCAAATGACGATGAAACACATGCCTAATTCCATGGTCCCGGCCAATCGTCTTCTGCTAGTCCCGCTGCCCAGTTTTGCTTTTTTGGTGCCCGTGGCTGGAATGACCCCGCATTGCTCTCCGTGTTCCTCTTCTCTCGTCGTCACAACCATTGCTCAAACACTCTCTATTATCCAAGTCTGCTCCTAGCCAAAGCGCCAAGATGTCCGGCTACGAACTCGACCCCAAGAGTCTCGATCTTGTGCTCCAACTTCAACTCCAAGATGTGCAAGGCCTTCTTAAAGGGAAATTTCGAGAAGGGGATGCGCCTGATGCCGAGCTTGCGATGGAAATGTACAAATCCGAGCTTGAATCATTGGCGCGCTGCGTTTCTGACCGAACCATGTCCCGAAGTATCGCTCAGGCTGTCGAGCTGGATGGGGATACGATCAGGGCGCATGCCGAGGTTGAACAGCAGGCGACCCATGACCGGGAGCAAGCTCTGAGTTGGGATACACCAGGTGGAGTCCAAAGCAGCCCTGCTCCAGAAGTGGCAGCATTGGATGACGAGTTCCTCAGCAAACTCAAGGCCTTATACGTGGACGAATATCGGTCTTCCGCCATGGCGGAATCTTCTTCCTGGGCATCGAAACGCGTGAACACACCGACAGCGGCGAGTTCAAGTCAATATCGAAGCTGTACAGCCTGTGGGGGCGATGTTCCCTTCTTTGACGTTGCGCGATGCCCCTGTTCACACGAGTATTGTCGTGGATGTATCGCAGAGCTATTTAAGGCCTCTATAAGCGACGAGTCTCTGTTTCCCCCTCGCTGTTGCGGTCAGCCGATCCCCCTCGCCTTGAATCAGGTCTTTCTCCCGTCAAGGCTAGTTGGAGAGTTCCGGGCGAAGGAGCTGGAATACGGAACACCAAACAGGACGTACTGTCACCAGTCTACGTGTTCTACATTCGTGCCGCCACAGTTTATCCAAGGAGATACCGCTACCTGCGTTCGATGCCAGAGCAAGACCTGCATTATGTGCAAAGGCCCGTCTCATGAGGATGATTGCCCCGAAGACGTGGCTACACAGGAGCTTCTCCTTGTTGCAGCCGAGAATGGTTGGCAGCGATGCCATTCATGTCACAGGATGGTGGAGCTGAATACTGGATGCAACCACATAAGTATGCTTTGTGTCACTTGAACAACGTCCTTTGCTAACATGGCGATAGCTTGTCTCTGCGGAGGACAGTTTTGCTACGTGTGCGGGGTACGGTGGAAGAATTGTAGATGCGCTCAGTGGGACGAGGATCGGTTGCTCGCCCGTGCCAATGCCATCGTCGACAGGGATGCGGGTGGGCAGGAACTGAACGTAGCCAGGCGGGCGGGCCTGGTCAACCGCGAAAGACTGAATTTGGTTGACAACCACCAGTGTGCACATGGAAGATGGAGGTCCCGTACCGGCGAGTATCGGTGTGAAGAGTGCCGCCAGATCCTGCCTCAGTTCATATACGAGTGCCGTGGGTGTCGGATTCTGGCATGCCGACGATGCCGATACAATCGTCTGTGACCTAGTGGCTCCTCATCAGCTAAAGCACCCAATTAAAGGAAGAGAACGCTGCTCTTATAATCACGAATCGAGAGAACATGAGGACAGCTGCAGCAACAAGTTGGCGAGCCAGAGACGCTACGTAATGAGAAAAATCATCAGAGGTGGTTGCGGGTGCGGGTTGGACCGTTAGTTCGTCGAGCTTTTGGCTTGGTTAGATCATTCAGGAGAGTAGCACATGAGAACGACGAAGCGCAAGGCTTCCGACTCGCTGTTGAGTCGACGGCGGAGCTAGAAGTTATCATGAACAACGACACGCGGTGGAATTCCACTTATCTCATGCTCTCCCGAGCACTCCTCAAGCAAGGAGATATCAGGGCCTTCTTCATTCACCCGGATGTCGAAGGAAATCTACCCCAAGAGGACATCCTGACTGCCGACGACTGGCGGCTATTAGGAGAAATCAAGCATGTGCTTGAGCCATTTTATCTGCAGACCATGAGGGCGCAGGGATGGGGCAAAGGGGATGGGCATGGGCGTCTCTGGGAGGTCATGACAGGCATAGAATACCTCTTGGAACACCTAGAGGGCTGGAAGTTATTCTATGATGAGGTTACGGAGGAAATAGTCGAGGAGACTGCAAGCCAGGGTGGGCGGTCTTAGGGGCACCCGAGCCGTGCCCGCCAACGCCCTGCGCGATTCAACGACTAGGAGGTGGAGATGCCTCGCCGACAGCCACAGGAGGGTTCCTTACCCGAGCACGTTCGGGAAGAATATGCCAGACCAGGGAAGCCGTCCGGTATATCTCGAGCGAAGGATATCGGGAGCGATCACCGCCACTACCTCAGGCTTTGTATCACAACCGCGTGGCAAAAGCTCAACGAATATTACATCAAGCTAGGAGAGTCTCCCTTATTCTCAGCAGCCATCATCCTGCATCCAGCTCTGGGTACGAGGTACCTCGAGATGAACTGGGAGACGGAAGAGCAGCTGGTTTAGGTACGAGATGCCAAAGCGGGACTCTCGAGGTATTTCGAGCGGTGGTATCGTGGGTCTCGGCCACAAGGGGCATATAACCAACAACTAACGAAGGCCACGAAAAAGTCAGCGACGATAGAAAAGCCTCACGAGGATAGTGAGTTCAGGCAGTGGGTGAAAAGTAGGACAGCGAAGACGACGGCTACCGGCAGCGAGCTTGACCGGTACTTGCGGTTAGAGCCACAGGAAACTGACGACCCTGTTGATTGGTGGATGGCGCATCAGGGCACTTTTCCCATGCTCAGCCAGCTAGCCCTTGACATTTTAGCAATACCCGCGATGGCAACCGATTGCGAGAGGTCTTTCAGCCTTGCAAAGTTATCCTTGACATCGCAGAGGATATTAATAGGACCGACGACGTTGGAGGCGCTACAATGCCTCAAAAACTGGCTCAGATATGGTGCTATGAAGCTAGGCTCTGCAGGTTGGCGCCACGGATTACAAGATAGTGGTATTGGTGATATAAGTGATGGCGAATAGCCGCAGATTTGAAATATTTGATTAAATATTCCAAACAAATAAATATGGCTCGATGTTCTGTCAAATCAAATAAATATGAGCCCGGATTTGATTTGTTTGATTTGCGGGCAGCGCTGCCGCTCTACCCGCTCGATCGTCCCGGCGTATACGATCACCCTCCCGTCCTCCTGCCGCCGCAACCACTGCGCCACCGTGCGTATCACCTTCTTGTCCTCCTCCTCCTCCTGCTTGGCCGCTGCCACCTTTACCGTCTCGACCCTATACTCGATATTCTTCCTCGTCGTCGCCGACCGGAATACGCACACCCGCGCCGCCGATATCCTGGCCACGCGGAAAAACGCACCTTCGTCCCTTGGCGGTAACGTCGCCGTCAAAAACACCATCTGCACCCCCCATTCCCGTATCGCCCCTCCCAACTCCAATAACTGCGGCCTAAACTTGGCGTCGCCGTCCAATAACACGTGGCACTCGTCAACCACTACCCGGTCTAACGCGTGCCGCGCCTACAAACGGTTGACAAAATCCCGGAACCCCTTCGTTACCGCCGACTCGGGCGTCACGAATACAATCGTCGACATCCGGTGGCTGCCCCGGCTCTGCCAAACGTACGACTCGATCTGGCTCTCGTCGTAACGCCGGTGCAAATCCTCCCGTAACGATACTAACGGCACGATCACGACCGTCGTCCCCTCGGCCGAATAAAACGCCGGCAATATAAACGACAAACTCTTGCCGCCGCCCGTACCCGTAATCTACACGATCGGGCTCTCGCCCCGGGTAATCGACCGGATCACTAATTCCTACTGTCCACGGAACGCCGCGTCGCCGCCCATCATCTGCCGCAACTTGCCGCGTATGTCCGTGTGGTGTAATCGCGCGAACCGCCGGAACCGTGCCTCCTCGCGCGGGCTGTCGAATGGGTCCCGACGTCGCTTCGACCCGGCACCCGGCCCCGCCCAATCCTCCGCGCCGAACCCTAAAAACCGGTGCCACTGCCGGCTGACCGCCCGGAACTGCTCTCGCCGCGCCGCCGTTCCGAAACTGCCCTACTATAACTCCCGCGCGTAAATC
Source organism: Tolypocladium inflatum (assembly GCA_003945565.1). NCBI lineage: Eukaryota > Fungi > Ascomycota > Sordariomycetes > Hypocreales > Ophiocordycipitaceae > Tolypocladium > Tolypocladium inflatum. The sequence goes on along the minus strand of QEPE01000011.1, from coordinate 22,759 downwards.
ATCCCCGCTACGTACATCCCGTGCCCGGCTTGCAAATCCACCGGGTTATCCTCGGTCTCGTCCTCGTCGTCGTTGTCGTCGTTGCCGAACCCCTCCTCCTTGAAAACCTCGTTTAAATACCGGTTAGATACCGCAATCGTTATGTACCTCCACGCGCTGATGTTCAACCTCGTCCCCATCAACCGCTCGCTATGCCGCTATATGATCCGTCGCGCCCGGTCTGACGTCCACTTGCGCTCCTTAATCTAATCTCCGAACCCTTCCGTCGCGGCCACGCCCTTATCCTCTTCGCTCTCCGCCCGCCGGCCCCCTTCCCGCTGCTGCTTCTCCCGCTCTCGTCTCTCCATCGCGCCTTCCTTTTCCTCTCGTCTAACCACCTCGTCCGACCACAAAAATGCACTACCTCTGCCGCCCTACTTGACCAACCCCTATACCTATTCCCAAAACGGCAAAACCAACCATAAATACCACACCAACAACTCCCCTACCTCGCGCGGCAAATACCGGTGGATTACCTTGGCCTGCCCCGTGCTCCGGAAATTCTTATAGTACGACGTGACGAAACACATTATCTTATTGTACGCCAAAATGTTCCGCACGCCGCCGTTCGCCGTGTTGATGAACCGGATCCCCAATATCTCCGTGGCCCGCGCCGGCTGCCCGGCCACTATATACATAATCATCAACAACCGCTCGCGGAACTGCTCCAACACTCGGCCGTACTCGCGTACCGCGCCGGCCTTATACGGGTTGGCATCGCTACCTTCCACCGGCACCCACGCCTTCGTGCGCTCCTTAGACTCCGATATCCGCCGCAATACCCACTTGTCGCCCTTCGATAACCACGCCGCGTTACCCTCGTCGCGCAAAAACGAATAACCGACACGGTCCTCGCTATGGTCGTCTTCTATCTGGCCCCATTCGATGGCCGGCAACCCGATTACCCCCTCCCTCTCCACTATAGTCAACTGCGCTAACGACTCTCGCGCCTCGTCCACCAACGTATGCAACATCTGCGACAATTGGTCTATAGTGAACTTAATGCCCCGGTGCTTGATGCGCTGCCCTTACCAATCGATAGTCCCGCTCGCCGTGGTGTTAAACCGGATGTGCATGCCGTACGTCCGCGCCTCGAATATCCAATCCATCGGGGTAGGCGACGCGTCCGGTAACGCCGTGGTCCGCGTTATAAACCGCTAGACCTTATTGCGCACGATGCTGAATATGCCGGTTACCTCGTCCCGGGCATCCTCCTCGTCCATCTTCTTTACCCTTATCAACTCGGCTACCTCGTCTTCTTGCTGCCGATACGAATCGTATACCACCAACATACGCGCGACCTTAACGACGGCCGAATAAATAGGCGTATAATCCACCACGTCTACCCACCCGCCATCATCCCTTAACCCCATAACGGCCAACCCGCTAATAATGGCGCTATCGTAATGGCTGCGCCTGAACTAGTGGTCTAATAACGCCATTAATATCGATAAACATAACCGATCCATCTCGACGTCCGGTATCGGGGTCTCGCTCGCGCTGGCTCCGTCGGCTTCGGCGGCGTCTGCGAACGCATCGAATGCATCGCCCTGCCGCACCGTCAACCGATACGGCGCCCTCTTATCGTCGTCTATCTGCTGGGTTCTAGAAAAAATACACAACAACTGGCGCCACGCATCCTTATATCGCGCCCACGAATCGTCTTCTATACGGTTGTCGAACTATCGTGACGGCTTGATATGTAATTCCTTGCGCTGCACCTCGTACAACGCCGGCGACCCGACCTTGGTGGCTGCTGCGGTCGCCCGCGCTACGTTCAACACCCGGCCCAAACTCTCGCACATGATCTGCAAAACGGGTTCGTCGTCTCGAACCGGGTCCCTCGTCTCGCGCATCGTAACCCGATCCAAACCCTCCAAATGCGGTGCCCATCCGACGCGCTCCAACCATCCGTTCGGCTCGGTCTTGTCGTCGGCCACGCGAATAGCGTCTTCGGCCTGGGTCGCGAACCTCTCCACCTGCGCATCGTGCAGCCGCGACAACCGTTCGAACACCCCTTCTGCTGCCGTCGGGTCCGTCCCTGGCAACTCGCTGGCCCTGCCGACCTCGAACCAACCGCTGGCCGCGCGTGACCGGAAAAATCTCTGGCATTTGACGCCCGCCGTCCACGGTATCTGGCGCCTTTCGGCGGCCTGCCGCATGGCATCGACTCTTTGCTTACGGGTACTCACCCACCCGTGCTTGGTCCGGCAATGCTGCCGCATGCTGTACTCTGTGCGGACGACGTACTGGCACGCCTCGTCGTTGCATCGCAACCCATCGCTCTGCGGCGGCGCGATGAACGGGATCGGTTCCGTCGTCGGCGGCGGCAACTCGAACGCGCGCAACCCGTCTTGATCCTGGATAATGCCCGGGATCGAACCTACCTCCTCCGCAACCCTCTTCCTTTTATCGACCGGCATGGTTACGTGCCACTCCTTCATATGGCTGGCCACCTCGTGGGCCACGTATGCAAACCGACATGTCTTGCAAATCACGAACGGGTACTCGCGCATATGGACGAACGGCTCCATGATGGCTTCGCACGGCCGATGCTTGCCTTCATGATTGTCCCCTGCCGCTTGTTCCGGCGCCTGGCTGCGGTCGTTGCCGGTGGCTGTCGCGTTACCGCTGCCGCTGTTGCTGTTACGGTCGCTGTCGCCTTTCGATTCGTGCCCCACTTTTAATGGCCGAAATTAAATCACCGACGAGTGCCTCGAACCGATGCCTGCACTGCTTTGCCAACGTCGTGAATACGCTGCGATATCGTGGACGTGCTGCTTGATGCTCTCCGACGTTCAACGCGAACCGCCGGTCCTGAATGGGAAATAATTCCATGCACGCGACGGCCCGTCTGGATGGCGCGCAGATGGCCGCCTGATTGGCTGCTCTGGCCCCTAATGACCGAACCCTGGCACCCATCTAGACCTACTATTATTAGCCACCCGATACTACTTAGAACAATTATCTTTTGCGCAAATCATCTAGTACTTCCACGCTATTTACTAGTAGCTCGGATCTCGTAATTTAGGTTGAAATGTATCGCTTTGTTTACTTTCAAGTTCTTTAGTTCTTAATTATAATTAGGGTACTAGAACTTAGTTCCTATAAAAAAGGCGATAAAGAGAATAATAAAAGCATAGCAGGGGGTTATCCTGTAGAATAGAACAAGACTTAAGAGCCGGACTTCTAGACTCCTTTCTAGCCCCAGTTGTCCATGCTAAGATCTACTTGCAGGGACATCTGTCTAACTTTACGATCAACCTCAAACCATTGACTTGCGTAGCGACTAGAAAACAGTCTTTGACATCGTACTCCGTCTATCCAAGGCAACTCGCGAGGAAGCTGTGCCCGATAGATAACGTCCCCCCCTCTGCGCCAATCATTCTTCCATCCATGCTTCTGACGACAGTGATACTGTATGTTATGAATTGACCTTGTGACGAATCCACACGTCTGGCATTGGAGCCCATCGTCCTTTGGATGTGCGATAAAAGGCAGAGCGGGCGTATTCGGACCTGGTAACTTGAAATTGACCAAATCATCTTGCGTCTGTAGAACTCCTGGGAACTCCTGAACCATCAATTCAATCTGCCTTCTTTCCCCTATCGTCAACGAGTAGCGGTGCTGAGCATTGGATAGATGCGAACGAACTTCCTTCGCCAAGACGGCGTACTCGCATAGGCGGCAGACTGCTACCCGATATTCCGCCAGGTATACGAAGACGTTAAGTCCATGCGAAGAAATATCGCCGCCTTCGACCGTTGGCGACTGCACTGATAGATGGCTCTCGGGAAGCTGTGACCCGTTTTTCGATCCCCCACCAGTCTCGGCGGGCGACTGGATGCTCATGGTCGTAGCTACACGATCATCGCCGTTCAAAGAGAATATGTCGCTTGGTTCCTCGCCGCTTTCGCTTTCGTCGACAATTCTTGACGTCAACGTCTCGACGGAGGGTCGTTCCGGGTTAGCACTCAATGACTCGCAAACGGCAACGCTATGTCGGTTTGCCTGGTGAAGACCGAGATCGACATCGTGCCCCGGAGTCTGCAAGCGAAGGAAAATATGCCACTGCTTCGATGCTGTGAGATAAAGACGTAGAAGTGCCGGTTGTAACTGGTCTGGATATGCGCCGTCGAGACCATACGTGGAGTTTCTTTGTCTAGGTCTATGGCCACTTTGCCAAGCATAAACCAATTCGGAGTCAGCGCCCGGCGACGTGTCGTCGTGCCTATTAAAGAATCCAGCAACAGACCGGACGTGTCTCTCAGTAATGGCAATAGACAACTGCCTATACAAGCGCGCGCCAATATCGAATGATATACCGGGTGACACGTTGCTGAAAGCCTGTAGTGTCTTCGAAAACGTATCGGTCTTCCAGGTAGCAAACCTTATAGCCGGCGTGAAAAGTAGACTCTTGTCCGCATTCTGGCAAAGGCAGGTACGAAGTAGCATGTAAGCCACCTTCCTGATAAACACGAGGTAGTTATACGCTAATAGCGCAATCGGCTCGGGTAGAAACCTTGCTACCTGGAACTCATTATGCGTAGTCAGACGGGCTTTGTGATGCCGGGTTATGGAAAACATGTAGCCGGCGTAGAAGCCGATTCCGCGCAATCGGGACTCCGTATTGCAGTGCTCGATCGTCAAGAGCTCCGAAATCCTACTGCCTTGGCCGCTGCCTAGATGAAATAACAGCATGAGCATCTTAACCAACTCATCGTGGTCCTTAAGATACTTCGTCACTGCTTTCATATCCCATGAGCCTCCTGCCTGGCCGCTATTCTGCAGGAGGCCATCAATGGGTGCCTGGCATGCCCGGCGAAGCAGCTGAAGGTACGTATCAGCTAGCCCGTTGGCAGGATCGGTGACAAAGGAATAGCCCGCAGACGTCGTAGACAGCCTATCCCGAATGGACGTGAAATCGGGCTTGGGGGGGTCCCAATCGTACATAAGACGACGGGACAAGTCGCTAGCGGCCTGCAGCACCGTTCGCACCAGCCCACGGAAGGCATTCATGCGCAGGCGGTGGTCTCCATCCCAGGATATCTCCTCACCATCGTCGCTCCATTCGAAGTGGAACGTAGGCCCATCCGATTGTCGAAGTGCCGTTCCAAAGGCCAAGAGACTAAAGAGCTCTCCAAGAGGGGCTATGGTGCCGTCGCACATCTTGCTCTGTCGGAGACGTTGGAGAACTTCTAACTGACCTCTCGGAGGTCGCGCCCCAAGGCCGATGTAGTCGTGCGAGACGCAAGGTAGTACCGACTCTAACATGAGCAGCCGTGCGCAGTAAATAAACCCTGATAGATGCGTGGTATACTGGCCGGGACGAAGGAATTCGGCCCCATCAGGTAGCGATAGACCGCAAACAGCACTGAAGTAAATCAGCAGAGTTGAGCTCGCGATGCCATCCTCGAAGTCTTCCGTAGTTATGAAAGAACAGAAACGCAGGAGTACATCGGCCTCGGGATCCTGTTGAGCCACTAGCTCGCTGAGTGAGCATGCATCGCCGTCTACGTCGCCGTCTACGTCGTAGTCTAGCGAGTAGTCGCCGTCGCTATCTGCCTCGTTCTTATCTTCGAAGTCACTCTCTTCGTAGTCTTCTTCGGAATCCTGGTAGTCATCGATATCGTCGCTGCTACGATTCGACAGTGTTTCGTAGCGTGTCTCAGCAGGCGATGGGTAAGGGCAATCATCCCAAACGGGGTCGCACCATAACTGTCTGATGGCGCGGCTCTGCGCTGGGTAAAGAGAACGGTCCGTGAGCCTCTTCGTAGCCTGCCGAGGTAGTCGCCAGAACCGGATCCAAAAACAGATACACCTCTTCAAGAGCCGACGATATTGTTTCTCGGTCTCGCGCCTAGCGACCAATTCGAATGGCGCCTTGAAAGGGCGGTCAGGGAACATACTTCTGAGCCAGCGACGTATGGATACGTCCGTACGTAGCACGGTATCTGCGCATCGGTCAAAAAGTCGGTCTAATGCAGCGACGATCCTGCACAGCTTCTCTTCGTCCTCCTCGGGACTCTCGGCCTGAAACCCATCTCCTAGTGTGCACAATACCAGAGAGCTAGACCGGGGACGTGGTGGCTCCGAAAGGGCGACAAGAAAGCCGCGATGCGCGTTGTGCAACGTCTTCTCCCACCCGGTTCGTCGCATCCAGTTCGTCACCATATTCTTAGAGGGGGACGCGGACGCGGACGTCTTCCCGGACATCGAAGCGGCCTGGGAAGCTAGATGTAGCTTCTCTTGCGTTATGATGTCCTCTGCATGCCTTCGGATTGCGCGACTGGAGGCCGAGTCATCGGTTCCGTCGCTCTCGCATAGAGGCTGTAGCCGCGAAAGATCCGGCGTGACTATCCAAGCGTTATGGATATCGCTAACGAGCCAGCTCTGAAAGACGAGCCTATCGTCGATGTGATCTCGTAGCCAACGACCCCGGTGAGTAGATCTTGTCTCACGCTTATGCGCGTTTCGTAGGTGCTGTGCTAGAACGGCGAGGCTGGTAGACCGAAACTTGCAGTGTCTACAGGCAGCTCCCTTTATCAAGTCGAGGTGAGGGTGTTTGGCCGAGTGATCTAGTCTCGCTGGTAACGTAGCTGGATCCGGTAGCTGTAAGGACTGCACGAGCTTGTTCAGACCCCAGCGAGCCTTCCTCGCAATATCGTGTTTCTCGCCTAGGTGACGAGAGACGCGGTCGGCGTCCGTTTTGAGAGCAAAGCCACATCGTGTGCAGATAATGGCCAGTTCGGGTTCGTTGTAGTATAGCCCGAGAGCCAGCAGTCGCTCACGCTCCGTAGCGGAGGGCGTCCGCGGTATGCTTGCCGGCGGCGATGATAGTAACCGAGGCCGTTTAGTGGGTCTGCTGGATTCGCAGTGGCCGCGAGTTGGGTCGTAAGGTAGGGCCATTGTCACAATATTGTCATAAATTGTAATCGTTCGTTTACCACGCTTATAATTACAGATTGCGCATCCGCACGACAAGACGATCACGACGCGGCAGGTGGGTGGTACCTGGAAAGAGCGGATCCCGTAGATGACCATCCTCCAATCAATGTACACGAGAAACGGGGCCCGTTGTAGGTGCCCGCACGCGAAAAAACGCGAAAAACGAAACGGGGCCCGTTTCGCGGGGGGAATTACAGGGGGGTAGAGTTCATAGGAATGATTGGCTCTGAATGCGAAACGGGGCCCGTTTCACGACACAATACTAGAGAGGTCCTTCCGGGACCAGCGCGTCTGGACGAGGCGGGCTGCCCTCTCACATAGAGAGCCCAAGTGCCGCTCGCGACGAACGATATACCGGATGTTAGGCCGGTTGGTTGACTCTCGGACTACGCGTGGCCGCACGAGCTTGTTATGCTCGACAAAGGTCTCCTCGAAGGCCGGCGGTAGCGTCGCCGTTAGCCAGACCGTCTGCGTCCGGACGCGACGCACGAACCAGCCCAGCTGGGACATGCACCGTCGGTAGTCGCTTGCCGTGATGGTCAGGTGGCACTCATCGACGACGATGCGATCGAGCCGCTGCCGGTCCTCGAGCCGCGTGACGAACTCGAGGAAGCCTTCCGTGCAGGCGGCCTCGGCCGTGACGATGACGAGCGGCGCCGACTTAGTCGAGCCCGGCGACCACACGAGGTGCTTCACGTCTACATTGCCGAGGCGGACGAGCATGTTACTGCGCAGGGCCACCGTAGGCAGGACTAAGACGGTTGTCCCGGCGCCCTCGAGCGCGGCGGCGACCATGACGATCAGCGTCTTGCCAGAGCCCGTCGCGAGCACGACGACGACCTGTTCGGCCGGGTGAGGGCCCATGGTCGCTAGCATGGCCTCTCGCTGCCCGGGTCGGCGTAACTGCAGCTCCGGGTCGTTGTATAACCGGCGGGCCACCGCGACGAGGCCGTCCTCCTTCCGGGTCGGCCGTTGACGGAACCGCATCTTCTTGCAGGCACTAGGGATCAGGACCATGCCGCCGTCCGGCAGTGCCTCCTGCGTCCGAGGCCGCTTGCCCTGGAGGAGGAGCCGGTCGACCCCGAACAGGTTCCGCCAGCTCTCCGAGGCCCGGTAGGCGCGGTGCAGCAGTGTGCTCATCGTGAGCGTCGTCGAGCCGGCGTAGGCGTGGTTGAACGTGCGGAAGCTGTGGTTGCTTACCTCGGCCATGAACACGAGATCCGCCTCGTCCTCGACCTCCTCCGCCGTGTTAATGTCCTCCAGGTCGAAGTTGGCCCGCTCCTTGGCACTGAACTTATCCTTCGTGATAGCGGCGGCCGCCTGGCGCCACCATGCTACCTGGAACTGTGGCACCTCGGCGCGCGCACATGCCTGGCGGAGGCACGACGAGACGGCGCCATCTTTCCAGACCTCGCCGTCTAGCTTCGACCATAGGTACGGCGATAGTAGCGCACCGGGTTTACCCTGGCGGAGGAAGATCTGGCGGAGCGGCTGCACTAGGGCTAGGAACGTCAAGAGTAGATCGCCTACCGCCCGGGGCAAGAAGCGGATATTATCCTTCTTATCCCCAGTCTGCTCTAGGCTTTTGTGGTACCTCACGTACAGCATAACCGTTTTCTCCCATAGTAGGATACCCCGACGCCGACCCGTGTTGGAGTAGGTGACCGATAGCAGCTCGGGCGCTCGTAGAGGGGGACATGGTGAAACGTGGACGAGCGTCACCATCCGCCTCAGGAATTCTTGCACGTGCGCCTCGTAGACGGCCATGGCCTTGCGGCAAAGTCTCGTCCCGCCGCCGCCGCCGCCGCCGTCCCCACGTACGAAGACCCGTCGTAAGCCCGCCCTGCCCTCGATTTGCCGGAGCAGGGCATGCTGCGTGCCGTCCAGGATCTCGGCGTTCCTCTCGTCCGTCAGCCACGAACCGCCATAGTCCTCGAGGTCTAGGTCGTCGTGCAGCCTCCACGACTCGATCGGGGCCACGTCGTCTCTCGCCCCGAGCAGCAGCTCGTCGTGCAGGAGCGCGTGCGCCTGGCGGTATTCCGACGCGAGCAGGTGCGAGACCTGCTCCATGTGCAGCGTCGTCCCCAGGTAGCTGATCGATTGGCCGTCGAGGGACCAGCGCACCTGGTTCCTGGCGATCGCGGTCCTGGCGACGGCGCTAAGGTAGAGCCGCCACTGCAGGATGTGACCGAACGGGGTCTCTGCCATCTGCTGGAAGTACTTCCTGCATAGCTTCTGTAGGAGCTCCGGAATGCCGTCCTCGTCGTCCTGCCTCTGGAAGCAAACAAAGTCGAACAGCACGAGCTGGGCGGTCCAGATGAGCGCAGACAATCTACTGTTGTAGTTTCCCGGCCGTGCCAGATGCCTCGTTTCTGCTCCGGCTGAGCACGGCCGTCCCCCTGCCCCTCGTCCCTCCTCTTCCTATCACCACCCTGTATGGGCGTCGTCCGGCTAAGCATGGCGCAGAAGCTCAGTACCGGGGATCGGAATGATACGCTCCCGACCGTCTGGCAGATGAGGGCGACGTAAAAGTTGCGGATGGCGTACTTGAGCTTCGCGTCGTCGTCGCGCTCGTCCTCGTCTCCCTCCACCTTCGGCTCCTTCTTCTTGTCCTCCTGGTCTCTCAGGGCGCGGATGATCTCCTCCATGGCCAGCTGCTGCCGGCGTGTCGGTTCGATCACATCCCGCGGTACCGCCTGGTCCGGCTTCTGTCGGGTGAAGTGGCCGTCCTCGCGGAACACGACCCGATAGTAGTACGCGAGGAGCTGCTTCATCCTCGTAAAGTACGACACCAGCGTCGACTCGTTCTTAAAGCTACGGAACCCGTCATCCCTGCCCTTCCTCGGTGCGCCGGCGGTGAAGTCGCTCAGGGTCTTGGCGCGTTGCTGCGTCATCTTTCGATCGACGGACCGATCACTGCAGAGGCTGTACGCGTCCCTAAAGAGGGCCTCAGCTGCGACGACGATACGGGCGAGATCGAGGTCCTCCTCCCTAGCCTCCTCCTCCCCCTCCTCCTCCTCGTGCTGCTGCGGCGTGAGTTTGCTTCTTGGCGGCGGCGGCGGCGGCGGCGGCGGTAGCCTGTACGATGATACGATCTCGGTATCCCGGAGCCCGCGTAGGTGGTTAGGGAAGCCAGTATTGCTAAGCCACGCTTCTCGGTCTGCCCGACCGTCCCCGACGTCCTGCACGGTGGCGGCTTTCTCGTCCAGGTCGCGTGCCGCCCGCTTCAAGTCCTCCCGTAACCCATCGAACAGCTTCCCTTCCTCCTCAGTGCTCGGCTGCGTCAGGAGCCCGAGCGGCACTGTGACGGCTGCCCTTGGCGCGCCTGATGATGATGGTGGCTGCTCGTCCTCCCGGTCCTGCGCGACGATGAAGTAGTCGACCAGGTTGCTGGCCGTGAAGTACGTCTGGAGCTTGCACGGCCGCCATAGGGGCGCGCTGTGCGTGTGCTGCGAGGCCTTCTTCCCGTGCCTCGGCATGTGGTCGTGCATCTTGGCCAGCCGCCGTGTGCAGTAGTCGCAGTCGTCACCGTCGCACCCGCAGCGGTAGCCGGCGAACGTGGCGAGTCCCTCGATTGGCCTGCATGGTCGCGCTCGGTCGGGCCTCCACTGTCGCAGCTCGTCCACTGGGCGCAGGTCATAGCTCGACAGGAGCTCGGTCGTCGCCCTTAGCTTGTCGCCCTTCATGCGGTGCGGCTCGGCCCGCAGATGGCTAACCCAGCTTGTCGCCTTAGGGAGCAGACATGTCCTGCACGACCGACAGACTACGACCCGATGGTCCGGGTCATAGATAAAGTTGTCGAGCCCCATCGTGCACGATATAAAATAGAAAATTGTATACTCCCGATCGATCGATCGATCGGTCGATCAACTAATATCGAATCGAATCGAATTAATTGATCAAGTCAGTCGGTCGGTTCAGTCGGTCCAAACAGTCAGTCAGTCAGTCCCTCCGTCCGTCCATCCGTCCCGTCCATAGCAGCGTCGGCGGAACCAGGGAAGCCGACCGGCCGGCCGACCGACCAATAAGCGGCGACTCTTACACTCGAATCCTCTTACGCATGCACCCGCGAAACGCGCCTCTACCGTGGGCATGTCACTCGACGCGCCATTTTCGCGGCGCGGGGTACGGACCGGGGTCGCCTCTTAGAGTGTAAGGGGCCCATCTCATCACTGGTAGGCTGTGTGTGTGTATGTTAGTGGCGTTACGCCACTAACATACACACACACAGCCAACGGTGGATAGGGGCAACAGAGGAACAGGGGCAGCTGTAAGGATAAAAGGAATCCCTTTTCCAGGCCCTTTTTGGCAGGACAGAGACAAGGAAGAGATATATCAATTGAACACTCATTTACGGGATTCGGGCCATGTCAAGATCAGGTCGCTCACTCACACAGAAGGTCAACAGCACCGCTGCCTAGCAGGCTACAACCAGTCATGATACTGCTGCCTAGCAGGCAGCAGTATCTCCATCGAGTATTTAGTTCGGTTCAATTCCGCTCCTTAGATAGAAAATCAAGAGTCTTTCGTTGCCCGATTCACAGGGGATCTTCTGCCCGATCGTTGTCCAGTTATCCAATCAATCGTGGTGTGCGATACATCGTCAAGTTCATCCGAGCCTCCCCGCAACGAACCGAAGCGTTCAAGGCACATGCCAGGGAGCAGGAGGAGGCTGAAGTGTACAAGCTCGCGGAAGAGTCGACAGCTGAGCTCGAAGTCATACAGAACAACAGGACCAGGTGGAACTCGACGTACATGATGATCGACCGTGCCTTACTGAAGCAGTCCGAGCTCAATAGCTTCATCCAAGGGCTGGGATTAGAAGTAGACGCTACGAAGAGGGCACCGACGGCTGATGTCCTGGCCTCAGATGACTGGAAGGTGCTTAGGGAAATTCGCCATTGCTTGGAGCCGACGAAATGGGTATCTTCAGCCAACTGTGACGTAAAACAAAATCGTCCCGAGTAAACAAATGGCGATACAGAAGGGCCTGGGCCCACTTCTCCGGAGCCGTCAGCCAGTTGCCGAACGAGTTGCGACTCGCCATACAAAACTTGGGCCAATCAGAGCCCGGGAAACTTATTTCCCCCCTGTCTGCACCAAACCCTCATTATTCGAGAAACTTATGGATTAATGTAGAGTCAGCCGAAGGCTGAACTAGATCATGCCCCTGGCTGGTCTAGGGGCAGGGGGCAGGATTGCCCATCCGGCTCTCTTGGCATATTTCGATCAGGGGTCATTGTTGGCGGAAAGGAAGCGCTGGTGGCGTCTCCAGACTACCATGATTGGGCACGGCAACCGATGGTTGCCTACCTGCACGGTTGGTCACTTCCCTTTTTCTATTTCAGGGCCTGAGCTGCCTCCAAGGCCTCCAATGAGAAGGGCTGGGCTTCCAGGGCACGGCCATGTACCCTCTTGGTTCATCTGTTATAAGAACCTCGAGTTGCCTCGTCTGATTGCCGCGAGGTTCAACTTTTCCATAACGACGAGGTGAAATCAGCATTTTAATATCGGCCAACTTCTCCGTACAGACTCTCACCATATTACCATTGAACGACGCAGGAGTCGACAATGTCTTTCAGCGGCTTCCCCTCCAACCGGCCCTTTGCCTTCAACTTCCGTGTCCCCCCTCCAGGCAACCCGTCCCCTTCCACCGCTGATGTCTGCCACGACTGCGCATCACTTGACCTCGAGACGGCCCTCGCCCAGGCCCACACCCTCTACGAGGGCGCCCGCCGCGGTCTCAACACCCGTAGACTCGTCTCTAGCCGCTCGCGCAACGGCCCTACCTACCTCCGCGACTTCTATTTCGTCGCCTCGCTGGGTAGCCGCCTTTCTGAGGACCGGAGCTGCAAGCTATGCTCCCTCTTCAAGCAACACGTCGACGACCCGGCCATGGGCACGTACAAGGTCTTGGCGATATGCAGCAGCGAGACGAGATTGTTCGAGCCCCTGAGGAAGAGCGCCAGAGGTAAATGGATCAAACGGCCCTGGCGCGATTTGGAATACAATGTGTTCCTGGCTGTCGTGCCGGAAGTGGCCGAGATTCCTCGAACCGGCGTCCCACTGCGATGGCTGGAGTTGGACTTGCCGCGCAAGGGGTCCATCTATCGACTTACCGAAGAATTGAGTGACGAAGAGGCCGAGAGGCTCGTTCTCCCTGGGGACCTCGGATCGAGGGTTGATCTCGAGTCGGTCGGCTACTGGATGTACACCTGCTCGACGTCCCACGGCTCGTGCTGCGCCCCGAAGAAGCCCTTAGGCGCAACGCTCCGCGGATTCAGAGCCATCAACTGCATGAAGAACCCGGTTGACGTCGAGGACGTGCCATGGAGCGACAAGTACGTCGCACTGAGTTACGTCTGGGGTTCCGGCACGGAGAGGTGGCCGCAGACTATCAAGGACGCCGTCATGGTGACCAAGATGCTAGGTCACAAGTATCTCTGGGTTGACCGACTGTGCATCGACCAGTCCAACTCGGACGAGAAGAGGTACCTGTTTTCCAGGATGGACGCCATCTACGAAGGTGCCGAGTTCACTATTGTCAACGCCGCAGGAGACGCTCGAACAGGCTTGCCCGGCGTAGGTAAGACTCCGCGGAAACCCCAGCCTCGAGTTGAGCTCGACCTGCCGAAGGGCAAATCTGTTGACAGGTCGAGCGAGGACGACATATATCTCTACCTCCTGAACGTCCCCAAGGTTGACTACGACAAAGAGACTGCTGGCCACAGTGTTTGGCTCGACACGTACCGGCATGGGCTGAATCGCACGATGAAAATCGACCTCAACGAGTTCACGGAGGCCAAAGAACGGATGCAACGTTACGGAATCGCGCGCGATCAACTCGATTTCCACGAAGACTCTGCCGACCACTTCGGTAGACCCTTCGACGAATACATGGCGATTCAACAAGAATTGGCGCGCCAAAAGGGCATGGAGCTACACGAGTTGGTCCCGTTCCTGCAACGAGAGGCCGCGAAGAAAGCAGGCAAACCTATTCCCGATGACCAGCCTGTCCCGCCACTAGGACACGCTAACGAGTCCCCCATCACCGATCCCAACAAACCCGAGAGGCCGTTACCGCCAGGCAAAGTCCCGGGCAAGACGGTGCTCGTGTCCACGATGCAGGAACCTAGAGTCACGATTCGGAAGTCCCAGTGGGCAACGCGAGGGTGGACCTATCAAGAAGGCGTCCTCTCGCGGAGATGCCTTGTCTTTACTCCCGAACAAGTGTACTGGGAATGCCGAGGCATGGCGGTGAATGAGTCGGTGCAACTGCCAATTCCATCATTGGAAGCGCCCTCCAAGAGCGGCACGCATTGGCATTTCGCGGATTATATGCTCTCGGGAATCCTACGCGGCGATATGCATCGGGCCCCGGAACTGCAGTATGGGTTTCAGCAGGACGACAATAGCGACAACGATGTGGCAGCACAGGTCAAGACCTTGGACGGGCACATTAGGTCGTTTGCTTCGAGGAAGCTCTCGAAGCCTGAAGATTCATGGAACGCCTTTCTGGGGGTTGCTACCCGGTACGTCGCTAGTGGTCAAGGCCTGTCTCTGCTTCTCGGCATACCGTTCTGGGCCGGTTCGTTCGCGGACGGACAGCCGGCCCTACAGCACTCCTTTGCCATGTCAATATCTATCTGGTTCCACATCGGACGACCAGCCGAGCTCGAGTCGAAGCTCTACGTTGCTAACTGCCCCCGCCGCACCCAATTCCCATCTTGGAGCTGGATCGGCTGGGAGGGGCGGGTGGATTTCAACGGAGATGATACCGCAGACGCGGAAAAGGACTTGGACGACGACGATTGCGGCGGCGACAATGCGCACATCAACTTCTTCGACGTCATGATGAAGCCAGAATGGTCGGGGAGCGTCGATCGCATCTGGTGCGCCGATATGATCCTTCACTCTGAGGACGGGAACGACTCGACTTTGCTCCAAGGCAACGTCCCACTGCAGGAATTTGCCGATCCCAACAAGAGATGGCTGCTGACCATCAAGCAGCCCTTCGTGTTGAAGCATTTGTACCTGATGCACTCCAAGAATAACTGGGAGTGGAGGCGGTTGATGGGCAAGCTTGTCGAGCTACATCTGTCGGTGCCGCTCACGGAACAGGAATTGACGGCGGGTCACAAGTCTGGCGATATAGCGACGGTATTGATTTTTGCTAGCACGGTCCCGTATGTCTATGATGGGAGGGCGCGATTCCTGATTTTGAGGAAGCTTGATGCTGGTGGGAAACAGTGGGAGAGAATTGGTAGGCTGGAGTTGACCATGGAAGAGTGGCGAATGCACAAGTACGGGAGCTCGCAGGACATGATTGATGATTTGCCGGTTCGCAAGTTTGGGAGGGACTTCACTCTAGTTTAGTGACGCGGTAATTGAGTTGGATGGCATTACTAGTGCCACGCCCCACTTTTCTGGATTCCAGTTCACCGTCACCAGCTAATCTAGTGCTGACGGCCATTTAACCAGACTGGCCAAATAGCCATCACACCTTCTACTTTCCAACCCGTCTTATGGCCCTGCAACCACCAGTTCTGCTATATACAAGCATTTTGCCCAGTTGACCAGCCATCCGCATAGATCTGGCCTTTTTTGCGGCCTCAAAATACCGCCTTTTGAGTGCGTTGTCGTACCGAGTCTGGGCGGCATCGACTTTGCGTTTGGCCTTCTGCAACTTTGTCTCCGCCTTCCGTGCGGCCATTTGACGGCCCTGGGCTACAGTAAGCACTCCCCCTGATTGTAGTCGTGTATTTTTCATGGGCCTGCGTAGTCGTCTGGTTTTCTCGGCTAGTTGTGTGCGGCTGAGGTCCTTCTTAGTTGAAGGAGCTCTGTACTATTGGATATTGCCCCACGGATGAACTGGCCCATCGAGATAAGAAAGTCCTCTTTGAGAAGTATAGAGCCATCGTTGCATTCTTCTGCAATAGTGAACTGGTCCTCCAATTGCGTTGCCGCCTTGTGCATTTGCCGGAGGGTGGCTGGCGTACCGAACGGTGAAGACAGGAGGGCCGGATCCAATTCAGGCGTAGGCGTACGAGCTTTGCGTGCTTTCATGACGCCTAGGACCGCTTCTTGGTTAAATGGTACTATTCCAGTCTTCCGAAACGCAGACATAATAGTCAATTGACGAAAAGCCTGCTTCCGGACGTTCTGAATGAAGCCCAAAGCTGTGGAGGGAGACATACAAGTCCACCACCTCCTGCCCTGTTCTTCGATCAAGCCCGGCACAAGATCCGGCTACAAGACGACCAAATGGGTACAAAATGTGGATGAAAGAGCAAAAGGTCACGATCTTCAACATGGATGATGACGAGTACGAAGTGTACTGCCGCGAGCCTGTGATGATGGTACCGGATCCGTTGAAATGGTGGTTAGAATCAGCGCAGCGACGACGGTTTCCTAACTTATCGTTGATGGCCATCGACATTCTGTCGATTGCGCCAATGTCTACTGAGACAGAGCGACTCTTCTCCAAAGCCAAACTTTCGGTGACCGACCAGCGAGGATCTATGAATATCGAAACTTTGAATCTCTTGGAATGCCTACGATCCTGGGACAGAAGCTCCCTGATAGTCCCATCAGAGGTAAGCTTTCTGCCTCGTCATATGTACGATTGTCTAATTATATATTCTAGTGTCGTTATGTCGATCCGGCAGCCACGGGCGCTATCTCCGATGGTTAGGATTCAGAACGCGAGAGGAAGGCAGCCGAGACATTTCGACGATGGCGTTGGGAAGCTTGGATGTCACACACAAGGGAGGATGATTGGGGGCCACCGAGTGCTTGATTTCTATCTAGAAGAGGATAGGAAGTTTATTCTGTATATCATGATAGCTTTCGTATGGCGACGGAATTGCGTTGTGAGGCTACGGAGGTGCTCCGTGATACCTTGGGCCACTATCATCGTGATGCCTTCAACGTTGGAGGCATGTACGGAGACGAGCCACAAGTCACGTGTCTAGACTAATAGTCTAGACCATAATTTGCAGTGCAGTCTGGTCTGACGGTGACGGACGCACCAATAGTTCAGTCTGCGTATCTCAGGGAGACGCTAGTTTAGTCGGGCTAAGTCAAACGGACTGCCAGTTTAGTCTGGTCAAGTCAGACGCCTCAGACGGACTAAATGGGCAGTCTGATGCGCCTAGACGGACTGATTAGACTATTAAGAGCGCTGAGATCGGTGTCGGGGCAACAATCTCGTCACAGGATAACAAGGGAAAAAGGAGACTCAAGAATAGTCTCACTATTAGCATCTTTGCCTTACTATTGAAGGTCTCGTGCGGGGTCAACAAAAGCAACGCTGCCACAGGGCTATAATTCCCCTTCAATTAACTAGAAATCAAGGATCTAAATCTACTCTCCAGATGAGCCATAGCTTACCTTAAGGGGGGGACTCGTGAGTGTACGGACCCGTGGATCTATTGGGTCCCACGCAACTCAATGTGCATGCCAAATTGATGGAATTGAATTGATGACCACCCTGGACATGGAGC
The DNA here is from genome assembly GCA_003945565.1 of Tolypocladium inflatum. Taxonomy (NCBI): domain Eukaryota; kingdom Fungi; phylum Ascomycota; class Sordariomycetes; order Hypocreales; family Ophiocordycipitaceae; genus Tolypocladium; species Tolypocladium inflatum. The sequence goes on along the minus strand of QEPE01000011.1, from coordinate 5,267 downwards.
ATTCGCTCCCACCAGCTCTCAATTTTAACGTTCTTCGTGCTTGGGGCCGCCTTGTAAGAATCCCTCAATCTTTTGCCTTGCTGGAAGACCTGTCGATGCCATTCCACTCGCCCATCTGCGGCCAGAGCAAAGTTCCAGTGGGCAGCCGCGACTAAGGGCGTTTCGCCGCCTCTATCTGCTTGCAGATACCATGGTCTGAAGCCATAGGCGTCGCACGCCGCCAGATATTGCTTCAAGACGCTCAAGGCAGTTTTAGCAGAGTGGCCAACGTAAAACCAGATAATGTTGCGTGAGTAAGCATCGATTGCAGCGTATATCTCGAATCCATACGCTTTGAGCTTATCGTGGCCATCAATGCACCATTGGTAGTTCGGCCCAGGGACGAGAAATTGCCCCTTCTTCCTCCGCATCATCCTTTTCCGTATCTCAACCTCGTTCGGGAACATGATCTTGTACATCTCAAAGAGGGGGTCTCTCGGCACGCAGAGCTGCTTTTGATGACGAAGATAGGGTTGGAGAAGTCTTCTGCCATATCCTGAGATGGCATTAGACCGTTGCGTCATTTCAATGATGACTTGCTCTGTCTTTGCCAGCAATGCAAGGCGTTCCTCGTCGCTATTGAGCCGGCGTACCCAGCGGCGGTCCGGGTGAAGTCTGATACGTTTTAGACCTCGCTTAGTGATCGGCCAACCTTGCCGCTGTAAAACGCTCAGCGTCTGCTTCTCGGTTAGGCCAACGCGAAAGATGAGGTCGCGGGTGGCCTCGATCAGCTCGGGAGTCTCGGTGGTACGGGATTGCTGACGTGGGAGACCCCAGTTCGCTATTCGCCGAGATATTGTGCTCAGGTCGACGGCGACATGGAAGTGATGCCGAAGCTTGTACCTGATCTTGCTTCGCGAGACACCGTTAAGATAGAGGAAACTGACATAGTCACGGTACTGATCGATCGGATTCGATGGCCGTGCCATGGTGGTGTTAGCGGTAAGTCGTAGATGTTGGCGGTAAGTCGAGACGAGGAAAAGGGGGTTTGAATGGGACGGGTTCTGTAGTGATTGGTTGACAGCACTACCCCGCTGCGGTGCTGGCGCTGGCTCGCCGCGGCTTAGCGCCGGGCGAGGGTGGTGAGATCTTTCGAACCCGGGATGCTCTCGACCCTGCTACATCCAGGGGCTTCTGTATTTTACAAGTAGCTATATATTGAACTTCCGCACCGTCGCCATAGCCGAAGGCATATTTAGGCATCTTTCTCGCATCAGATTAGCCATTGACCGGTAGCGTTACCATGTCTGCCGCCGACCCCGTCATGACAGGCGAAACTGCTGGCGCTGGAGCGCAAGGTGGGAACTCATCCAACAAAAACATCACGACAATTGGCAATGGCAAACGAAAGGCCGGGCCTAGCGCCCGAGCGACAGCAGGCAAGGTTACGGTAAGCTCCAGTTCGTCGCTGCTCTGGCTGATAGAATGCTGCTAATGCGCTTATTCGCGCAGAAGAGGAAGCAGCAAGCAAAGAAAGCACCTCCCGTCGGCTCGCTGCGTGACTTCCCATGTCGCCCATGTGTCACTCGCGCCACCAAAACCCCCGACCATGAGTGCGCCTCCCAGAATAGTAAGTAGGTATTCCTGGAGAATAACCTTGCCGTGCTAATATGCGCGGGTCAGATACTGGTGCAGCATGCTGGGACTGCGCAAAACATGGTCATATGCAGGCCGGTAAGTGATCTTTGCCTGGTCTCAGGAAATGCACTGAGCTGCTGATCAGACTGCATCTCTAGGTCCCTGTTGGCGCAGTTGCTGCTGTACGTGCCTTTTGGCAGCTGAATCGGCAGATCAGGGATACGAATGGCGATCCCGACGATGCCTGGCGGACTGCCGCGCAGCGCGCAGCTCAACAATTACGTGCCTGTGGTGCTGCACCTCCTGCCGCTGCAACAACCGCTCCCGCTTTGGCTTGCCATGGCGAAGCAGCTGAGAAAACCTACGAGGAGCGAAAGATCTTGGCGCTGGAGACAATTGCAGAGGCTGCTCGGCTCTGGGTTGTGAGTGAATCAAAGCTTGCCGGCTACATTTCCGCTACTGACTCAATTTTTAAGCGGCTCAATAAGTCGGAGGGTGAGGACGAGGGCCAGGAAGTGGATGAGGATCATTAATAGCCGCTATGGTCATGTAAAGTATGCCTTGAAGTAGTCGCTGCTGCTCCGCTGCTCCTCCGCTGCAGTCGTTGCACCAGCCGTCAATGCCGAAACTCCATTTAGATTGTGAGCTGAGGTACAACATGGCTCAATGTACTGTGGGGCGTGTCCCGTCTTGGGTTGTGCATTTCTAAGTTTTGTAATAGTGACCCTAGCTGCCGTAGATATGCAAAACCCTAAGTGCGGAGGCGTAGGGCCAGGCTCGGCTATATTGTAGAGAGCCTCGTCAGCCCTCGACAAATCCTTATTGCCAGCTAGCGGTCCAGACTGGTATCGATAGCGGCTATCGCCGCTATCCAGGCTATTCAGATTTAGTATCAACATCTACTATTTCTGCTCCAATTAATGCCAGAACAACAGGACCATGTCGCGATCCCCGGGGTGGGGCAGCTGAGCCTGGCGAGTGTGACATTTCCTATTGGTTCGGCACGCCACGGATTGGCAGTGCAGGTATGTGAGCCTTTCACATCCACCGGTATGCTAGACGCTAGCAAGGCGTTAACTCATTGGCCAGGGGCCATAATGCAACTCGCGGACGCAACCCCGCATTCCAGTAAGCCACTATGCCGGTCTAGGGTCTTGGCCAGGCAAGGCCCATCTCGCTGCGATACGGTGAGGCTAAGCCGGCGACAATATAGACGGCAACGGGACTTGCAGTTTCTTCCAGACAAGTCATCCTCGGCGACCTCTCTTCCGAGCTCACACCGCCATCACTTCCAATACCTTCTACGACCCTTTTGCGAACCTTTGCAATCCGCCACCTTGCGGCTCTTGGATCCTATGTGTTCCGCTATGACGTTCAATAGGATGAACGTTACTTATGTTTGATACGCTAGTGCACTATGCAGCCTGTCAGGTAGCAGCGACGACACTATTATAGTATAGTGTAAAAGCAACCTTCCACTTAGCCCGCAATAACTGTATAGGCATAACGCTGACATTATGCCCGGAACGGCTACGAGACGTAGCTAAAAATATCAGCCAATCCCTAAACCGAAGGCATGCGGCTGACCGAAGGCATACGGCTAGTGCAGCACTAAACGATCGAGCTGTATCGCTGCCTAACCATTATACAGCTAACCTAAATCGATATAATCTCTTGATTCGTCATTAGATGCGGCCGTTGTAAACCATATCCGCTGGCTCTAGTAAACATTTCTACCTTTCTAGCTAAATCGGTGAAACTTAAGGCTGCCATGCTTTACAAGGATGCAGGCACACTAAACGGCTAGCTGTTGCTATAGTCTATGGCTATATATTCTCAGGCTGCATTAGTACCATCAATACGCCGGAGACGGAAGTCGGTCGTTACTACTAATCCTCGACACTAAAGGCAAGATACGGGGCTGTCAAGACCACCTCGTAAGCAGCGAGGGTGGTTTGTGAGGCATCGTCGAGGCGTGCCTAAGAAAAGCCCACCAGGATCAGGCTAGCTGTATTGTCGAGTGGATAGCGCCTAATGCGGGCTCACGTACCTGGACAAGGGGTATTCACGCCACCTTGCCGCCGCCTCACGGCATTATGTCACTAACTCCAGAAACGATTGGCCGGCGACGTTCCCGTCAAGGCCCAAGGCTATCGACTCTAACACCACTAGCCACTAACAAGGCGAAACGAGAACGATAGTGCCTAGGGTTTGAACTCTATTTTATTCGCTAAGCGCCGTCCTGCGCCTCGTGGCGGCGACGAACAGGGGAAATATCAATCGAGACGCTAATCTTACCTAGAGCTGGGTGATAACTCGGTTACCCCAGGCCAATCGAGCTTCTCACCACACTTAACCGCATCCTGCTAAGGCTCCTCCTACCTAAGTCGCGCGTCAAGACATGCAGAAACGTCACCGTGTTGACATATCATTGGTTCCGAAGCACACATCTTACCGGGCCAACCTACAGGCCTGTAGACGCTGCTTAGCCTCGAGAGGTACGTATTGAGATTTAGTGTGACATCGACAGCAGCCAGCGTCTTCTATAAGCGTACGTCACATTCATGCTCCTTTCTTAGAGGCTCATCCATACTATTTAATGCGATTTCCTCCTATCATTTATCGATAACCAGTCACGTAAGTCTCCTTTCACTAATAGAGGCTATTCGACCACCCCTTAGCATCTTAGTTCCCTTCTCCTCTATAAGGAAGTCCTCTCGGTTTCTTCGTTAGAACCTAGAACCGAGACTACAAGCTAACTACAATCCTATATACTTCACCCCCATAATCCTCTTTATTAGACTTTCATACGGTTTCGACTCGAGATAGACCACAGATTTCCCCTTCTCACGCCTCCCATTTGCCCATCCTACGACAACGTCTCTACTCGGGACGTTATCAGCGATGCCAACCCTAACGGAAATGCCGGACGCCCCTTCTACTCCTGCCGGTCCGGCCATAGGAGCATCTTCATAACCTAGGACGATACTCTAGGTATCGTAGCAAGCAATCCTCGGTGCCGGTGCGGATACCCTAATCGCCGAGGCCGGAGTAACGGACCTATTCCAAGGAAGTAGTACGCGTATGCGTCCAAGGAGTGCGGGTTCAGGCAAGATATTGAATCGGACGATATTGCGGACCTCGACCAGGCACCCCCTCAGATGCTAGAACGAACACCCACCCACACGGAGACTCTAGTTTTCCGATGCCTACTAAGTACGCGATACTACCTCGCCCTATCATAAACATTAGCATTAATAAATATAGTCACACTACTAGCACGACTGAGTCACGTAGAGAGCCCTTAACCGCGGTTCCTATTGCGGTAAATATTAGACGCGACGCTATTGATAAGCATATTAGCTCAATGGCCATTACGAGCACCGGGCAAGGGGGCAGACCCGGTATTAGTAAATATGTCTAGTCAGACTTAGCGAGAACCTGATACCAAATGCCCTATTCATAGATCTAGTCGTAGATCGATTTTCCGTCGCAATCGTTGCCGCTGCTATAGCTAGCTTAGCTTAAATTGAGAGAGCGTAGAGGCAGGGTTGCATTTTGAAGCTAGATCTCTTCAGGTATCCACGTATAGCAAGTTGCTAATAGCTAAAGGACCAAAAGTGTGGGCATATGGCAGGCGTGGTCCTTAG